>ML250271.1:0-38724 GCA_005239495.1 Nicotiana undulata | reverse complement strand
ACCTCTAACTGCCTGACCCCCACCCCTAGCTGCCTGAGCGGGTGGTGCATAAGCTAATGTCGATGCTGGAGGCTTGCCCCTCAGCTGATAAGAGCTGCTAGCAAGACGGGGGCAAAACCTCTTAACATGGCCTGGATCCCCACACTCGAAACAACCTCTACCCATGACTGATGGCGGGGACTGAAGGGAACCCTTAGAACCGGAGTAGCTGCTGGAAGAACCCTGTCCTGAGGAACCATAAAAGGACGGTGGCCTGGATGCACCCTGAGCTGGGAGGGCACTAAATGATGAACGACCGGAATGAGAACCACGAAACCCATGTCCTGAAGAGGTTCCACTATGCACTGGACGGGCTGGCTGAGGAAATCTGAATGAACGGCCTCTGATAGGCTGAGAAGAACCAACAGAATGAAAGCCACTATAAGTACCAGATCCACGAGGCATCTTGGCCTCCCTCTCCTCACGCTCCTGGCGTCGAATAGACTCAATGTATCTGGCAATGTCCACAACTGTCTCAAAAGAAACCCCAGACACTCTCTCTCTGGTTAGAAGAATCCGCAACTGATGGTTAAGACCATCAACAAATCTCTGAATCCTCTCCCTGTCCGTAGGAACCAACCAGACAGCATGACGAGCTAACTCGGAAAACCTCATCTCATATCGCGTCACCGTTATATCACCCTGACGCAGCTGCTCAAACTCTCTGCGCAGCTCCTCTCTCTGAGACTGTAGTACATACTTCTCTAAGAAGAGAATAGAAAACCGGTGCCAAGTAAGTGGTGGTGTACCGGCGGGTATGCGCCTCTCATAGGCCTCCCACCAAGCAAGTGCCGATCCCGAGAACTGGAAAGTGGTAAATGGAACTCCGCTAGTCTCGAGTATCCCAGCTGTACGAAGAATCCTCTGGCACTTGTCCAAGAAAGCCTGGGCATCCTCGCCCTCAGTGCCACTGAAAGTAGGGGGCTGGAGTCTGCTGAATCTCTCCAGTCTCCGCTGCTCATCATCTGCCAAGGCAGGGACCACGAAATCCGGTGCGGCAGCAACGGGCTGGACTGGGCCACTCCCGATGTCTGAAGCCCCCGAAGAACCTGCTCAGGAGTCCGGGCAGCTGGAGTCTGTATTCCTCCCTCGGCCTGAGATGTGGTAGCAGAAGAAGATAGAGAGACCGCCTGTGCTAAGCTGGTGCACACTGTCAGAATCTAAGTCAAGGTCTCCTGAAGACCTGGGATCAGTATAGGCACAGCAGGTGCCGGGTCCTACCCCGCTGGAACCTCGACTGCGGGAGCCTGATCCTGAGCAATGGGAGGATCCTCAGGTGCTGCCCCTCATACCGGACGGGTTGCACCCCTCCCCCCAGCCTAACCTCGACCACGACGACCTCGGCCTCGAACTGGTCCCGCTGGTGCCGGGTCATCACTGCCGGTAGCACGAGTCCTCACCATCTGTGAGAAGATGAAACAATGAGAGTTTAGTTCCAAGAATCAACAGAGTCGCACGACAGAATTCAAGAATATGAAGTTTCCTAAGGGTTCTGCAGCCTCTCGAAGATAAGTACAGACGTCTCCGTACCGATCCGCAAGACTCTACTAAACCTGCTCATGACTGGTGAGACCTATTCAACCTAGTGCTCTGATACCAACTTGTCACGACCCGTTTCCGGGTTGTGATGGCGCCTGTCGTGGAACCAGGCTAGCCAACCGTTACAACAATACTCAATTCATTTACTAGAGAAATTTACTCATCATTGGCTCAATTCATAGAAATACGGACATTTTTAATCATTTAAAACAGTCTAACAAAAGAAATAAGCTCCAACAATCAACCTAGGATCTGGAGTCACGCAGTCATGAGCTACTAACATCAATACAACTGAGAATAATAATACTGAAGTTTTAAGTTTCCAATTTCTAATACAGAAGGGAAGAATAGGGAAAAGAGGGACGGGACAGCGAACGCCAGCTGCTACCTCGTCGACTTTGAGAGAATGGCTGCTATCACCGCTCCGCGTCAAATCTCAGTGCACCTGAATCTGCACACACAGGGTGCAGGTAAGTAACGAAAACAACCTACAGTCTGAGGAGGTAGTGACGAACTCAACCTCCGTAAATCACAGTTCAAATAATGAATATTTCAGGAATAACCGAGTATATCAGTGACAATATCCGTAAATAACAATTAAATGCCATGTATGTACTATGCAACTCTCACAGGTAGTCCTCTCGGTACACATAATTGTCCATTGTCCCAGGGAAATCCATCCCGTAACATGTACGACGTGGTGACTCAGTCACTAAGTACCGAGGGAGCAGGCCAATTCAGCCTTTCGGAGAAATCCATCTCCGGGATATCATACTCATCCATAATCTGTACCAGGGAAATCCATCCCTCCATATCTCATAAACAGTATCTGTGCCAGGGAAATCCATCCCTCTATATGTCATATCTCGGACAAATCCATGTCCAGGGAAATCCATCCCTCAATAACTGTGCGCTCACTGGGGGTGTAAAGACTCCGGAGGGGTCGCCAAGGATATGGCCCAAGCACTTTATATATATCAAGCCCACGAAGGGTATATCATCTCAACATTTGGCTCTAGGCCCACACTCAGTCAGAATTTCCAGTCTCCTCAAAATACTCTCATTATGTAACAGTCCAAACAATGGCAATGCATGATAAATAAATGATTTCTAAGACTAAACCACGAATACATGTATAATAACAGGACTGAGTATGCACAAGTAAAGTTCGCAATAGAAACAACAGTAACGGACCCTTTCCGGTCTCCACATATAGACATGAAGTCTTATCATTTATACTTGTTATGTTTCTTTTAGTTTCTACGCATTAATAGCCTTCACAGTGCCGATATCATGGTGGAACAACAGTTAAACCGTGCTTGGGGATAAGCCGTGCCACAACAAATCAACCAACACTAATATGTCCGTCACTTGGCGAGTGTATCATAGTAACTATCATCAATTAGCATGTACATTGGGGTTTTGAACCCCTCAGTTCCAAGGTTGAAGCCGTTACTTACCTCGAAACCGGCTCAACTCTACTCCGCCGGGCCCTTTCCTCGAGAATCGGCCTCCAAATGCTCCAAATCTATCAATAATCAATTACATAGCGTCACAATGTGCTAAGGAACAATCCCCAAATCAAAATTTAGCAAAAATACCAAAATCCCGAATTCGGTCAAAACCCGGCCCTCGGGCCCACGTCTCGAAAGTCAGAAATTTTCACAACACTAGGTTCCTTGTCCTTTCCCGAGTCTAACCATACCAAGAACACGAAAATCGGACCTCAAATGGTCCTCCAATTCCCCCATTCTTCCTCTCTTAAACCCAAGCCCTAACCACCATTTTTCTACTGTTTTTACCCATGATTTCAACCTAAAATCGTTCTTAATGCACAATATAACGAGTTTTGAGTCCAAGAAACTTACCTCCTTGAAGAAACAACGAAATCCCTCTTCAAAACCCTTCAAAACCTCCAACCCGTGTGTAAAAATGGTGAAAGAGGACAAATTTTGCGAAGGCTGCCTTTTTATAGTTCTGCCCAGGCATTACCGCAACAGCGGTATATTTCTCGCACCTGTGACTCCGCAAGCGCGACATTTTGACCGCACCTGCGGAACTCACTTAAAATCCCAAAATTCGCACATGCGGCCTCTTTATCGCAACAACGGTACCGCAGGGGCTACATATTGACCGCACCTGCGGTCCTTCACTTAACACTCAGAGCCCGCGCCTGCGAACCCATTTCCCGCACCTGTGAACTTGGAGGTGCGATTCTCCTTCCGCCCTTGCGACGAATTTCTACCCCTGCGCCTTCACTCTCACGCTTGTGATGTCCGCACCTGCGGCCCAAGCATCGCAGGTGCGATCACACCAGCAGTAGCAGCTTCAGTTGCATTTCAAGTCCCAATTTCTCCGTTTAACGTCCGAAATCAAACCCGAGCCCTCGAGAACCCAACCAGACATACCAATGTATCAAACATGGTTATTCAAACTTAGTCGAGCCATTAAAACACCAAAAACAACACCAAAACCATAAATTCTCGTCCAGTTCAAGCCTATGATTCCCAAAAACTTCCGAAACACACATTTGATCAAAAACCCAACCAAACCATCTCCGAATGACCTGAAATTTTGCGGGCAATTCCAAAATTACCTAACGAAGCTACAGCAACTCTCGTAATNATCACCTAACGAAACTATCCGAACCCTAAAATCCGCATTCTGAGGTCGTTTACCAATAAGTCAACTCCGGGTTGACTTTTCCAACTCTAAAGCTTTAGTTAGAGACTAAGTGTCTCAATCCAATCTATTTTCACTCCGAACCCGAACCAACCAACCCCAACACTTCATGAACAGTCTAACCAAGCTACTACAAGACAAAAATAAAGGAATAGATGCGTATACTGCGTAACGACGGAACGGGTCGTTACAATGATATCCTGAATCGCTCCATAATAGATAACCTCACCATCGACGGGATTTTGGTCCCTAGCACTAGCAAAACTATTTGTTGTTGCCGATAAAGTCACTCCACTATTTTGAGTCTTGCATCGGGAATCCTGTTCTTTGGTATGAAATCGGTATCCATTAATAAAATATGCCGTATATCTTTTGGCTACCATATTAGGTCCTTTGGCTAGCCATCTTAAATAATCTGGTACTACAATAGTCTTAACTTTCTCTTTAAACCAATTGCTGAATTCCCGACTATGATCCCTTGCTCTTACCCATGCATTTGATCTGCTATGATTAACAATTAAATTCTTATGTTCCCTGCAATCAAGAACATTTCAAGTTTAATCATCTAATAAAAAAATTATATAAATATAAATAAATATTTATGTAATTTATCTTACTCGATAAACTTTTCCATTTGTTCATCTCCAGTATTGAACAGAGCATATCGATGTGCCTCAAAGCATAAATGTGAATCCATGAGAAAAGTATTATTTTTCTTACTTCCAATTGGATGGCCTATATTAGGGAATATAGGTGACAAAATTTGAGAGCACTCATCATCCACAGTTTGGTACCTACTAAATTTTGTCTTCACGCCATNCAGTACAAAATAAACTTTTCTCTTTTGGTTTCATGTAGAAACAAGATTTAGCCAAACTTATAGTTCCATCATTATTTATTCTTGGTTGTAGCTCCTTTCCTATCCCCATTTCTTGTAAGTCATAGCGAGATTTTTCATGATCCTTTGATTTTCCATCTATTTCTAATAAAGTACCAAGCAAACTATCACATATGTGTTTCTCGATGTGCATCACATCAAGATTGTGCCTCAATTTGTTATGCACCCAATATGGCAATTCAAAAAAGATGAATCTCTTTTTCCACGGACCCTTATCCCTCCGAGGCCTTTTTTTAGTGCTCTTTCCAAAGATATTGTTGAATTCAAGCAGCTCTTCAAACACTTCTTCACCCGATAATGGAAAAGGTGTAGGTCTATGCTCCTCCTTAGCATCAAAGTACTTCTTATCTCGTCGGAATGGATGATCACGAGGCAAAAATCTTCGATGGCCCAAGTAACACATCTTATGACTATGTTTTAAATATTGAGAACATGTGTCATAATTGCAAGTGGGGCATGCCAATCTCCCCTTAGTGCCCCATCTTGAAAGCATTGCTAATGCTGGAAAGTCGCTAACTGTCCACGTTAAGGCAGCACGCGTTCGGAAAGTTTGGTTGGTTCAGCATCAAATGTGTTTATCCCTGTTTCCCATAGTTCCTTCAATTCTTCAACTAATGGTTGTAGGTACACATCTATATTATTTCCTGGATATGATGGACCTGGAATGATCATAGACAATATTATGTACTCTGGCTTCATACAAATCCACGGTGATAAATTATAGTTCATTAACATAACAGGCCACGTGCTATGGGAAATGCTCATGGTCAGAAACGGGTTGAAACCATCACTTGAAAGACCCAATCTAACATTCTGAGGATCTCTAGAGAAGTCTGGGTGTATAGAATCAAAAGACTTCCAAGCTTCCCCATCAGCAGGATGTCTTATATTCCCATCATTGGGTCGTTCATTAGCATGCCATCCCATTGCAGCAGCTGTTTCAGGATACATGAATATCCTCTGAAGCCTAGGCTTTAAAGGAAAGCACCTTCAAACCTTAGCAGAGATTTTAGAGCTTGCTTTAGTCAAAGGACCTGCACTATTCCATCTTGAAGAACCACAAACAGAGCAATTATCGGCATTCACATTTTCATTCCAAAATAACATGCAATCATTAGGGCAAGCATGTATTTTTTCATAATGAAGACCCAAATCGTTTATCATGTCTTTAGCCTTTTTGAAAGATTCAGGTACATGAGCAAAGGGAAATGCCTCTTTTATCAACTCTAACAAATCAGAGAAAGCCACATTACTCAACCCATGCAAGGATTTAAGCAAGTACAATCGAATAGTGAAACTGAGTTTACCGAAATTTTCACACCCCGGATATAACTCTTGTTTTCCTTCCTCCAGCAATTTGAAAAACTTCTTTGCATCTTCAGATAGTCTTTCCCCAACTCCTTCTCCATCCCCTGCCTGACCCTCTATAATTCTAAATGTATTATGAAGTAGTCCATCAATATCGTCACGCATGGTAGAACCTTCATCATCATTATTTGGATGAGGTGTATTTCACGAGGAAAATCCTTCCCCGTGGAAAACCCATTTGGTATAACCATGAACAAATCCATGAACAACCAAATGATCCTCCACCACATTTCTATAACACCAATAGCGATTCATACACTTTTTGCAAGGGCATAATATTTCGTTTCCTTGGGAGGCTCGTTCAAATGCCTTATGAAGAAATTCATTCACTCCACGGATATACTCATCCGTCTATCTCAAGAGATTCATCCAACTTTTATCACCATTATCCATAGATATCCTATATGATAAAAGTAAATCAACAAAACTAACCAAATAAAACAAAAGGCATATTAATTTGACATTGGCCACTGCTTTTAAGGGTGGATCTCAGAAAGTCACAAATAGTAAAGCAATTTAAGACCTTTAAAAGTTAACTTCTTAAAAATCATCTCTTACAAAATGAATAGGAAAGATGTGATTAAGTTATTATACTTTTGAAAGAATGTGTAGCACCATGTTTAAAACTCAACTTAACTTTGTAAAAGTAATTAGCAAGCAATTGATTAAGATTTGACTTATTTCTATTAGTGCGTTAATATGATTTGTTTCCAGCATTATAAAATTATTATAGGGACCAATACACGTACCAATCAGTAAGTTTGTTAAATTAACATCACTTAAAGCTACCAAAGAATGAGTCTTGTTACATTAGCCATTGACAAATTACAAGGAATACAAACATTTGACCTATTCAAGACAAGGGTAACTAGTTATTCGAAATTATTTATTTTTGCTATACTTTACACTTTTGTCAAAGATAAGCCTAACATGGTATAAAAGTGAACAGCAGAAAACAGAGAAGTGAACAGTGAACAACAGAAATTAAAAAAAAAACTAGAGCACAAGCATAAATTAGAAAACAGGGGTGAACAGAGAAATAAGAACAGAAAAAATAGAAAGAGAACAGAGGAGAGAAGTCGAACAATGAACAGTGAAGTGATTGAATAGCAGAAATTGAAGAAAAAAAATATAGCACACGCATGAAACAAGGCAGATTCGAACAAGCTTGTTTCATATGGATTAAGATTGGAATCATCCATTAGTGAAACTTGGAGCTAAGCAAGTAGATTAAGCAGTTAAGCATCGCAAGAGAACAGACGAGACCTGCGATGAGAATTGTTGCTGCACAACACTAAGCATTTGTTCCTTTGTCGGGTCAGGGTTAATATGTGCCTCCATATATGAAAAACATGTTACTAACTTGAACTGACATGTTTTGTTGATCACTTAAATGATCCGTGCTGGTGGAAACTTACAAGGTTGAAGTTTTGCCAGTATCTCCTAAGTGAACCAGTTCCTAGTTTTGCCAAGTCCAATCTCTGATAGTCCAAATGAAACCAATTAATTAAAAAGTAGCAGCAGTGATCCAATTAATTAACAGCTATTCAGGAAATCAGTAATCCAGTACAATTTCAAGGAACTACAGCAGCAGTGAACAAAAATTCTCAAACTAGAGCCAAAACAAAGTTCAAAGCATCGGATTTCAACACTGGAACCAAAATTCTCAATGGGCCTATCTAAACAGATACCTTGAACAGCAAAATGCATACTGAGATATTGTAATGAAATGGAATATAACACAGGACAGTTTCCCACAACCAACACAAGCACACCCTATGAGGGATGAGGTACGAGGAGTTGGAAAATTGATACGAAGAATGCTCAGAAAATTCAGTTGATCTCATATGTAAGACATAAAAGAAAAACCAATTATGGTATACAAGAAACAATAGAAACAGCTAAGAGGCAATGATAAAGTCCATCAGTACCTAAAGAAACGACAATCAGCCAGTTGAACTGAAAAATTCATCTGCTTTGTGCAATATTATCAGCAACAAAATTGCAGAGATATCAAGCTCTGCACCTTCAGCACTGACTATTAAACTGTGTTGCTTCTATCCAATCTTTGCACTTTAACCTCTATATGATAAAGAACAGCACCTGCCTCTCAGCTTGTCATGACTTCAGAATTTTACGAAAATCTGTACATTTGATATAAACATGAACTTATTTTCTGTAAACATACTTTAAAAAGAAGCATGTCTAATGAGGTTACATTTGGAATAAGCACTACCGTATAAAATTAATTATTTCAAAAATTTATCAATAATAACCTAAAGTGATATAGTAATAACTTAAATTTAGATTGATCTTCAACAAAAGAATTCACTATTGACACATCTCATCTATATTGAAAATGTGAGTCGCAACTCAAATATATTAAGAAGAGAAATTTAAAGATCGTCCTAATCCCAACTTAATACATCACCTTATGGAGACCGTGAAGCTGGTTGTTACAACAAGAATTGCAGTAAAGAAAAGAAAAGGAAAGCACTCAGAAAGAACGAATGAAAGCTTAACATTTTTTGATAAAGAAGAATGAAAGCTTAACCTTTCCAACTTCTAAAACGTTTTTAATTTTGACCCAAAATTAAATGCCACTACATAATTCTCTTACCTTCGAATTCAAGGCATCAAAATAACTTGCATGGCTAAAATCACTGATGTTGAATTTAGGGATTTGGGGAGAGCACCTGTTTTGAGGAAGTTTGCTCAAATGCCTCAAAATTTTGCCACCCACATTCACTATACCAAAAATTTCGCCACCCACACCAAATCAGCACAACTTATTTGTAAAATTCCATAAAGCCATGTTCATAGAGAGAAAAAGAGGAATACGATGGAGAGGAAGATCCATCAGATTTCTTACAGTGAAAGAGAGAAGAAGATATTTGGAGGATCAGTGAGATTTTTGTGATTTTTGAAGAGTTTTTAGTTTGTAGNAAAAAATATTTTTTTATTTAATATTTGATTATTAAAATTATTAAAAAAGAAAATAAATAGGGGTTGTTTTGGCGGGTTTAACAAAATTCAGGGGGGAAAATGAGGAGGGAAAAACTAACCGTTCCAATAGAAATTTTTAGAATAAAAACGTTCTGATAGATAGTTTTATTAGAACGGTTTACATAACCGTTGTTTCAGATGAATCTATGGCAACAGTTGTTTTACAATTGCAACGGTTGTATAATTAAAGTGTGCCGATACCACCTAAATCCTATTGTAACGGTTGTAACCGTTACCATATAGGTTCTATGGCAACGGTTGTTGAACCGTTGCTAAAAGAATCGTTGCCATAGGCCCATTTTCTGGTAGTGTAACTTTTTTCGATGCCTACTCCGGGTACAATCAAATTCAAATGATCCCGGAGAACCAAGAAAAAACTTCGTTTATCACGAAGTATGGAACATATTGTTACAATGTAATGCCCTTCGAGCTAAAAAAATGCAAGGGCTACATACCAACGCCTAGTTAATAAGATGTCCGAACAACAGATAGGCAAATCTATGGAAGTTTATATTGATGACATGCTAGTTACGTCCCTGCACACAGAGGACCATCTGACTCATTTGCAGGCAACGTTTGAGATCTTAAGAAAATAGAACATGAAACTCAACCCCGAAAAATGCGCTTTCAAAGTTGGCTCGGGCAAGTTCTTTGGTTTCATGGTGTCAAATAGGGGGATCGAGATCAACCCCGAAAAAATTCAAGCCATCGAAGAAATCACCATCTTGGACAGTGTAAAAGCCGTACAACGGCTAACCGGACGGATAACTTCACTAGGCCGATTTATCTCGAGGTCGTCGGATCGGAGTCACCAGTTATTTTCCCTACTGAAAAGAAGAATGATTTTGCATGGACTTCCGAATGTCAGCAAGCGTTGGGGGAGTTAAAGCGGTACCTGTCGAGCCCACCCCTACTTCACACTCCAAAGTTAGACAAAAAACTTTACTTATACTTGGTTGTGTCCGAGGTAGCGGTAAGCTGCGTGTTGGTTCGAGAAGAGCAAGGTACACAATTTCCTGCTTATTCTGTAAGTCGAACCTTAGGAGATGCTGAAACCAGGTATTCACATTTAGAAAACTTAGCACTTGCACTAATAAGAGCATCTAGAAAATTGAAGCCATATTTCCAATGTCATCCCATATATGGTTAACTACGTACCCCCTTCGAAATGTTTTGCATAGCCCGAGCTGTCGAGCCGGTTGGCCAAGTGGGCCATTAAACTTGGAAGGTACGATATAGAATATGAACCCCGAACGGCTATCAAGTCTCAAATTTTGGCAGACTTTGTGGCCGATTTAACACCTGCCCTCGTGCCTGAAGTAGAAAAGGAACTTCTGCTAAAGACGGGTACATCTTCGAGGGTATGGATCCTCTTCATAGACGATGCCTCGAATGTGAAAGGGTCCAAGCTCGATATTATTCTAAAACCACCTACGGGCAGTGTCATTAGACAATCTACCAAAACTTCTAGATTAACTAACAATGAGGTCGAGTACGAGGCCATAATTGCAGGTCTCGAATTAGCCAAAAGCCTGGAACTTGGAAGGTACGATATAGAATATGAACCCCGAACGGCTATCAAGTCTCAAATTTTGGCAGACTTTGTGGCCGATTTAACACCTTCCCTCGTGCCTGAAGTAGAAAAGGAACTTCTGCTAAAGACGAGTACATCTTCGAGGGTATGGACTCTCTTCACAGACGATGCCTCGAATGTGAAAGGATCCAAGCTCGGTATTATTCTAAAACCACCTACGGGCAATGTCATTAGACAATCTACCAAAACTTCTAGATTATCTAACAATGAGGCCTAGTACGAGGCCATAATTGCAGGTCTCGAATTAGCCAAAAGCCTGGGAGCGGAGGTCATTGAGGCCAAGTGTGACTCTCATTTGGTTGTGAACCAAGTAAACAAAAGCTTCGAAGTCCGAGAAGATAGAATGCAAAGATATTTGGACAAGCTGCAAGTGACATTGCACTGCTTCAAAGAGTGGACGTTAGACCATACACCTCGAGATCAAAATAGTGAGGCCGACGCACTTGTAAATTTGGGGTCATCGGTCGAAGAAGATGATATTGTCCCGGGGACTGTTGTTTAGCTGTCGAGATCTGTGGTCGAAGAAGGCCATGCTGAGATAAACTCTACAAGTTTGACGTGGGATTGGAGGAATAAATATGTCGAGTATTTGAAGCACGGAAAGCTGCTCTAAGACCCTAAGGAGTCGAGGACCCTATGAGCCAAAGAAGCTCGATTCACGCTAGACGAAAATGGAACATTGTATAGGAGGACCTTCGACGGACCACTGGTAGTATGCTTAGGACCAGGGGACAACGATTATGTGTTGCGAGAAATCCACGAAGGCACTTGGGGAACCACTCTGGCGCCGACTCTAGTTCGTAAAGTAATTAGATTTGGATATTACTGGGATATCATGGAAAGAGATACTAAGGAGTTCGTTCGAAAGTGTGACAAATGGCAAAGGTTTGCACCAATGATCCATCAGCCCGGTGAACAAATCCATTCGGTCCTATCCCCGTGGCCATTCATGAAATAGGGGATGGACATCGTCGGCCCCCTACCAATGGCACCAGGTAAAGCTAAGTCCATTTTGTTTATGACTGACTACTTTTCAAAGTGGGTAGAAGCGCAGGCCTTCTAGAAAGTAAAAGAAAAAGAAATCATAGATTTCATATGGGACCACATCGCGTGTCAGTTTGGGATACCCGCTGAAATAGAATGCGACAATGGGAAGCAATTTATCGGCAGCAAAGTGACAAAGTTTGTCACGACCCGAATTGACCCTCCGAACGGGCTCGTGACGGCACCTAGTTCCTATGACTAGGTAAGCCTAAAATATACGGGAAAGTAAGACGAACCAATAATAAAACAGTAAAAGTGTAGCAATAACTATAAAACTTTAGCCGCTCTGCATTTACAGCTTTCATTTTCCCAAAACCCGGAATATCACCAGGTCACAAGCTTTATACAACTACAACTCTATACAACGGAATAAGGAAATTGTATATATGTCTATCTCTTATGCCTATAGTAGAGTAGATAGGGACACGTGAGATTCTGCCGACGCGGCAGAATTACCTCGCGGTCTCCTGAGAAAGTGCTGTAGTACTCCTAGCCAAAACGCTGTATACCGATACCTGGATCTGCACATGGGAAAAATATGCGCAGGAAAGGGCGTGAGTACTCCACATTCAGTACTCCGTAAGTGCCAAGCCTAACCCCAGTCAAGTAGTGACGAGGTCAGTTTAAGGCTCTACTGAATTTGAAACTAAGACAGTCATAACTTTGAACAATGACATATAAATAGCTAAATTAAGCAGAGTTTAAAGGAAAACTGGAAGAAATAATAAAGAAAAGCCCTCGGCTCAGCACAACATATATCTCAATAGCAAATATGCAATGCAGTACAGGGGGAAAGCTCCCGGATCTCAATCCGTAGTCCCAATTTAAATATGCTATGCAGTACTGGGAGAAAGCTCCCGGATCTCAGTCCGTAGTCCCAATTTAAATATGCAGTGTAGTACAGGGGGGAAGCTCCCGGATCTCGGTCCGTAGTCCCAATTTCAATATGAGATGCAAAATGCTATCGGATACGGCGTAATTAAACAATTCAAGATAACAATATGGAAGAATAAGGTAAAACTACCTAAGCATGGAGCAAATAGTAGCAAATACGGGGAATTCAATGAAAATAGATAGGCATGTTCATTCCTATGCTAACTAATCAGTTATAACATGAAGCAGTAATATAGGAATGAAATGAGTTATGACATGGGAGGAAAACGGGAATTTAGCAACCATGACCCGTGTACGCACTCGTCACCTCACGTACACGGCGTCCACATAGTAAAATTAGTATAAAAATGCCTAAGGAAAATCCCCAACACAGAGTTAGGCAAGCCACTTACCTTGACTGCGCTAATCAACTCAATATCATGCTCTTGCCATGAGTATCCGACTCCTGGTGGCCCAAATCTATTCAATTCGATTGCATAACGTAAATATCACTTAAAGGGGACAAAATAGCTTATTATTTGTAAGCTAATACGCGAAATTAGGAAATTCGCCCAAAAAGTCCCCCGGGCCCACGTTTCGGAATCGGGTAAAAATTATATTTTTCGAACACCAATTCTCTCACGAACTCACTCAAACAAGAATCATCAAAATTCAACGTCTAAATCTCCCAAAATCCTCAGTTTACTTGGGGAAGTTTCATCCCAATTGCATGGTTTTTCATCAAATTTTATTGATTAGATCGAGGAAAATGATAGAGATTATTGATATAAACTTGGATTAAGGTTAGAACACGTTACCTATGATCTCCTTTTCATATTCTACTGAAAATCATCAAATTCCAAGCTCTCAATCGATTTTGGAGTTAGGAATTTCAAACCATCGGATTTTTGGTATAACAGTCCAGGGATTTCGCACCTGCGACTCGATGAACGCACCTGCGGTACCGCACCTGCGGAATTTCCATTGCAGGTGCGGGATTTCATTAAATACTATGGGGTTGCACCTGCGGGGGCTGGGTCGCAGATGCGCTCCGCACCTGTGGATAACCTTCTGCACCTGCGAGCCTGGCCAACCTAGGCTAAGTCCGCACCTGCGTGCTCCTCTTCGCACCTGCGTGTCCGCACCTGTGGGAGAACCATCGCAGGTGCGAGACACCTGAACCATCAATGGTTCAGCAACTCTCAAGGTTCCAAATTCACCCGTTGGGCATCCGAAACAACCCTGAGGCCCCCGGGACCTCAACCAAACCTACTAACCAACCCTAATACCTTATTCAAACTTGGCCGAGCCTTAAAAACACATCTCATAACATCAAAATCATCGAATATGCATAGATTCAATCCTAAGAACTTATGAAATTTCTAAAATCCACATTCGATGCCGAATCACGTCTAAACTCATCCGAATGACCTCAAAATTTGCACACAGGTCACAAATGATATTATGAACCTGCTGTCGCTTTTGAAAATCCAATTTTAGCCAATTCAAGCCTAGATCTACAACTGACCTCGAAACACATTCCGAACACGCTCCTAACCCCAAAATTACCCAACGGAGCTAACGGGGTTGACGGAATTCCATTCCGGATCTGTATTCACACAGTTCTAGCTACGACCTGATTTCAAAAGCAAAAATCCATATTTAAGGACTAAGTGTCCAAAATCACTCAAGATTTCACCACTCGACGCTCCGATAAGTTTCAATAACATAAAATGACATGGTAAAAGCAGTTATTAGGGGATGGGGGCGCTAACTCTCAAAACGACCGACCGGGTTGTTACATTCTCCCCCTCTTAAGAAAATCGTTCGTCCTCGAGCGAGTATAGAAACATACCTAAAGCTGTGAAAAGGTGAGGGTACTGACTCCGCATGTCCTGCTCGGTCTCCCAAGTCCCCTCCTCGACGGGATGACCCCTCCACTGAACCTTGACTAAGGCAATATTCTTCGATCTGAGCCTCCTGACCTGCCTGTCCAATATAGCCACAGGCTCCTCAACATATGATAGATCCTTGTCCAATTGGATTGAGATGAAATCCAAAACATGAGTTGGGTCATCGTGATACTTTCGGAGCATGGAAACGTGGAATACCGGATGAACTCCTACTAGGTTGGGAGGCAAAGCCAACTCAT
The DNA here is from genome assembly GCA_005239495.1 of Nicotiana undulata. Taxonomy (NCBI): domain Eukaryota; kingdom Viridiplantae; phylum Streptophyta; class Magnoliopsida; order Solanales; family Solanaceae; genus Nicotiana; species Nicotiana undulata. The sequence continues at coordinate 23,529 of ML250271.1, read as the reverse complement.
AAGCAACCTCCCCAACCCGCTGCAACACCTCAAAAGGGCCAATGAACCTCGGACTCAGCTTACCCTTCTTCCCTAATCTCATGACGCCCTTCATAGGCGATACCCGAAGCAAAACCCGATCACCACTCATAAATTCCAAGTCACGAACCTTTCGGTTTGCATAACTCTTCTGCCTGGACTGAGCTGTGCGAAGTCTCTCCTGGATTACCTTCACCTTGTCCAGGGCATCCTGAACCAAGTCTGTAACCAACAATCGGGCCTCGCTCAACTCAAACCATCCTACTGGAGACCTGCACCACCTACCATACAAATCCTCATACGGCGCCATCTGAATGCTGGACTGGTAGCTGTTATTATAAGCAAACTCTACAAGAGGCAAGTATCGATGCCATGACCCTCCAAAATCCATCACACAGACATGGAGCATATCCTCAAGAATCTGAATCGTGCGCTCGGACTGCCCGTCCGTCTAGGGGTGGAATGTTGTACTGAGATCTATCTGGGTACCCAACTCACTATGCAAGGCTCCCCAGAAGTGCGAGGTGAACTGAGGACCTCGATTTGATATAATGGACACCGGCACACCGTGAAACCGGACTATCTCCCGGATGTAGATCTAGGCCAACCCCTCAGAAGAATATGTAGTCAACACTGGAATGAAATGAGCTGATTTGGTCAGCCGGTCCACAATCACCCAAATAGCATCATGCTTCCCCAAGGTCCGAGCAAGTCCAACCACAAAATCCATGGTGATTCGCTCCCACTTCCACTCTGGAAGCTTAATCTACTAAAGTAATCATCCCGGTCTCTGATGCTCACATTTGACTCGCTGACAATTGAGACACTTGGCTACAAACTCTGGTATATCCTTCTTTATCCTTCGCCACCAATAGTGTTGTCTCAGATCGTGATACATCTTCGCGGTACCCGGATGGATAGAATACCGCGAGCTATGGGCCTCCTCAAGAATCAACTCCCGGAGCCCATCTACATTGGGCACACAAATCTGGCCCTACACCCTCATCACACCGTCATCATCTATGGTCACATCTCTGGCATCACCCTGCCGAACTCTATCCTGAAGAGCCCGAAGGTTGGGATCCTCATACTGGCGCTCCCGAATACGGTCATAAAGAGAAGATCGAGCAACAACACAACCAAATACCCGACGAGGCATAGAAAGATCCAGCCTCACGAACTGACTGGCTAAGGACTGAACATCCAAGGCTAAGGGCCTCTCAACTGCACGAAGATATGCCAAACTACCCAAGCTCTCCGCCCATTGACTCAAGGCGTCGGTCACCACATTGGCCTTCCCCGGGTGGTATAATATAGTGATGTCATAATCCTTGAGCAACTCCAACCACCTACGCTGACGCAAATTGAGATCTTTCTGCCCGAATATGTGCTGCAAACTCCGGTGATTCGTGAATATCTCACAGGGTACACCATATAAATAATGACGTCGTATCTTCAGGGCGTGAACAATCGCTTCCAACTCGAGATCATGAACATGGTAGTTTTTCTCATGCACCTTCAACTGTCTGGACATGTAGGCAATCACCCTACCGTCCTGCATCAACACTACTCCTAAGCCAATCCTCGAAGCATCACAATAGACTGTATAGGACCCCGAACCTATGGGTAATATCAACACTGGAGTTGTAGTCAGGGCGGTCTTGAGCTTCTGAAAGCTCTCCTCACACTCCTCAGCCCATATAAAAGGTGCACCCTTCTGGGTCAGTCTGGTCATGGGCGCTGAAATGGATAAAAATCCCTCCGGATCTCGGTAGCTGAAGACGGTCTAGGCCAACTCTGCACCGCCTCTACCTTCTTCGGGTCTACCTTTATCCCATCCGAATATACCACTTGGCCTAAGAATGCCACAGAATCAAGCCAAAATTCATACTTAGAAAATTTGGAATACAACTTCTTCTCTCTCAATGTCTGAAGTACGGTCCTCAAATGCTGCTCATGGTCCTCCTGAGATAAAGAATATACCAGAATGTCATCAATAAACACGATGACGAAAGTATCTAGATAAGGCCTAAATACGCTGTGCATCAGGTTCATGAAGGTTGTTGGGGCATTGGTCAGCCCAAATGACATAACAAGGAACTCAAAGTGGCCATATCTGGTCCTGAAGACAGTCTTCGGGATATCCGGCTCCCGAATCTTCAACTGATGATAGCCCGAACAAAGATCAATCTTGGAGAACACCCTAGCACCTTGTAACTGGTCAAATAAATCATCAATGCGGGGCAATGGGGTACCCGTTCTTCACTATCACCTTATTCAGCTTCCGGTAGTCAATGCACATACGCATCGAACCATCCTTTTTCTTCACAAATAACACCGGAGCACCCCAAGGTGATACACTGGGCCTGATGAATCCCTTTTCAAGCAACTCATGTAACTGCTCCTTCAACTCCTTCAATTCAGGAGGAGCCATGCGATAGGGAGGAATGGAAATGGGCTGAGTGCCTGGCAACAAGTCAATGCCAAAATCAATATCTCTTTTGGGGGGCATACCCGGAAGATCAGCTGGAAAAACATCAGGATAGTCTCTAACAACGGGGACAGACTCAACTGTAGGGGTCTCAGCACTAATATCTTTCACAGAAGCCAAATACGCATCACACCCCTTTTCAACCATCCGCTAAGCCTTAAGAAAAGAAATGACTCGGCGGGGAGTGTACTCTAAGGAACCTATCCACTCTAACCTCAGTAATCCTGTCATAGTCAGCGTCACGGTTTTGGCGTGACAATCAAGAATCGCATAGTAGGAAGACAACCAGTCCATACCAATCTAACGTCAAAATCTACCATACGGAGTAATAATAAATCAGCCATGGTCTCAAAACCACTGATAACTATCAAACACGACCGATATACGTGGTCCACAATAAGAGAATCTCCCACAGGAGTGGAAAACTAAATGGGGGAACTCAAATAATCCCGAGGTATCCCCAGATGTGAAGAAAAATAAGAAGACACATATGAATATGTAGAGCCTGGGTCAAATAATATTGATGCATCCCTATAACAAACGGGAACAATACCTGTAATGACTGAATCTGAAGCAATGGCCTCTGAACGGGCTGGAAAGGCATAGTACCTGGCCTGGCCTCCCCCTCTAACGCAACCTCGACCTCCCCGGACACCACCTCAAGCTGCTTGAGATGGTGGGGTAGCAGCTAGGGCTGGAAGAATAGCTGGAGGGCTTGGTAGAAGGCGTGGAACCTGATAAGTCTGAGGCGGTGCACCCCTCCTAGCTCTGGGGCAATCTCTGATCACATGAAGAGGGTCAACACACTCAAAACAACCCCTCGGAGGACGTGGCGGCTGATGCTGACTCTGAACTGGCTTGCTGGACTGGCCGGTGATAACGCCTCGAGTAGGAGGCACTTGAGATACCGGTGGTGCATAATAAGGCTCCTGAGGTATAGAAGGAGCTGGAATACCACTGGCTGCTGGAAGAGCTGAATGAACGGGGCGACTCAAAAAAACCCTACCATAGCGTGCTGCTGGTGCACGGGCTCCTGAAAAATGACCAGTCTCTCGAGACCTCTTGGCCTCTCTCTCCTCCCTGTCCCGGGCTAACATGGTCTCAATCCTCCGGGCAATACTCACAGCCTGCTGATAAGGGATATCTGTCTCCAGCTCTCTGGCCATGCTGGTCCAAATACTGGGGTGGAGCCCTTCAATAAAGCGTCGAACCCTCTCTGTGACAGTGACAACCAAAGCTGGTGCATGGTGAGCCAAATCGCTATAACGGATTGCATACTCGGACACAGCCATGGTACCCTGGCGTAGCTGCTCAAACTCTGCACGCCAAGCGTCCGTGAGGCTCTGAGGGACAAACTCAAGTAGGAACATCTTTGAGAACTGAGCCCAAGTAAGTGAAGCTGCCTCGTCCGGGATACTATGCTCAAAAGCACGCCACCACTGATGAGTTGCTCCCCTCATCTGGAAAGCAGTGAAAGAAACCTCACTCGTCTTCACAATACCCATAGTGCACAGAATGCGATGACACCCCTCAAGAAAACCCAAGGCGTCATCTGAAGCTAGTCCCTGAACTCAGGTGGGTGGTACTTCTTGTACCTCTCTAATCAGAGCTGCTCTGCCTCAGGAACAACTATCCTAGTCTCATGCTGAGCTGGAGCTGTTGGGGGCATAAGAATATACTCTGGAACCTGCCCAATATGAACCCTCTACTCAGGAGTACGGGCTGCGGAAGTCTGTGTCCCTCCCCCGGCCTGGGATGTAGCTGGGGCTATCGGAAGTAGTCCCGCTTGAGATAGAGTACTTAAGGCACTCAATAACTGAGCCAATGTCTCCTGGAGGGATGGAGTAATAGTAGGGCCCTCCTGTGCCCCTCCCACTGTGGCTGCTGGGGGATCCTCTTCCTCTGCCCTCGTCGGTGCTCGGGTTGCACCGCGTGCTTGTCCTTTGCCCCGACCCCTGCCTCTGACGACTCTGGCTGGGGGCTCGGGTGCCTGGTTATCAGTACGTCTGGTACGAGTACGAACCATCTGTAAGCAAGAATAGAATAGAGTTTAAGAATTTTGATGACAGTAACTAGCACGATACGGAATCCCCAAGAATATGATTGTTCTTAACAGTTACATAGCCTCTCGAAGATAGATACGGACGTCTTCGCACCGATCCACGAGACTCTATTAAACTGGCTTGTGACTTGTGACTCCTATGAACCTAGACGCTCTGATACCAACTTGTCACGACCCGAATTGACCCTCCGAACGGGCTAGTGACGGAACCAAGTTCCTATGACTAGGTAAGCCTAAAATATACAGGAAAATAAGATGAACCAATAATAAAACAGTAAAAGTGTAGCAATAACTATAAAACTTTAGCCGCTCGGCATTTACAACTTTCATTTTCCCAAAACCCGGAATATCACCAAGTCACAAGCTTTATACAACTATAGCTTTATACAATGGAATAAGGAAATTGTATATATATGTCTATCTTCTATGCCTATAGTAGAGTAGATGGGGACACGTGAGATTCTGCGGATGCGACAGAATTACCTCGAGGTCTCTTGAGCAAGTGTTGTAGTACTCCTAGCCAAAACGCTATATACCGGTACCTGGATCTGCACATGGGGAAAACATGCACAGGAAAGGGCGTGAGTACTCCACATTTGGTACTCCGTAAGTGCCAAGCCTAACCCCAGTCAAGTAGTGACGAGGCTAGGTTAAGGCTCTATTGAGTTTGAAAATAAGACAGTTATAAGTTTGAACAATGACATATAAATAGCTAAAATAAGTAGAGTTTAAAGGAAAACTGGAAGGAATAATAAAGAAAGGCCCTCGGCTCAGCACAACATATATCTCAACAGCAAATATGCAATGCAGTATATGGGAAAAGCTCTCGGATCTCAGTCCGTACTCTCAATTTAAATATGCTATGCAGTAAAGGGGGAAAGCTCCCAGATCTCAGTCCATAGTCCCAATTTAAATATGCAGTGCAGTACAGGAGGAAAGCTCTCGGATCTCGGTCCGTAGTCCCAATTTAAATATGAGATGCAAAATGATATCGGATACGACGTAATTAAACAATTCAAGATAACAATATGGAAGAATAAGGTAAAACTACCTAAGCATGGAGCAAATAGTAGCAAATACAGGGAATTCAATGAAAATAGGTAGGCATGCTCATTCCTATGCTAACTAATCAGTTATAACATGAAGCAGTAATATAGGAATGGAATGAGTTATGACATGGGAGGAAAAACAGGAATTTAGAAACCATGACCCGTGTACGCACTCGTCACCTCACGTACACGGCGTCCACTTAGTAAAATCAATATAAAAATGCCCAAGGGAAATCCCCAACACAGAGTTAGGCAAGCCACTTACCTTGACTGCGCTAATACTCTCAATACTACACTCTTGCCATGAGTATCCGACTCCGGGTGGCCCGAATCTATTCAATTTTATTGCATAACGTAAATATCACTTCAAGGGGACAAAATAGCTAATCATTTCTAAGCTAATACGCGAAATTAGGAAATTCGCCCAAAAAGTCCCCCGGGCCCACGTCTCGGAATCGGGTAAAAATTATATTTTCCGAACACCCATTCGCTCACGAACTCACTTGAACAAGAATCATCAAAATCCGACGTCTAAAACTCCCTAAATCCTCAGATTTCTACTTGGGGAAGTTCCATCCCAAATTCATGGGTTTTCATCAAATTGTATTCGAATTCAACTGAAAATCGTCAAATTCCAAACTCTCAATCGATTTTGGAGTTATGAATTTCAAACCCTTGGATTTTTGGTATAACAGTCCAGGGATTTCGCACCTACGACTCGATGAACGCACCTGCGGTGCCGTAGTTGTGGTGCCGCACCTGCGGAATTTCCATCGCAGGTGCGGGATTTCATTAAATACACTAGGGTCGCACCTGCGGGGGCTGGGTTGCAGATGCGCTTCGCACCTGCGAGCCTGGCCAATGTAGGCTATGTCCGCACCTGCGTGCTCCTCTTCGCACCTGCGTGTCCGCACCTATGGGAGAACCATCGCAGGTGCGAGACACCAGAACCAGCAATGGTTCAGCAGCTCTCAAGGTTCCAAATTCACCCGTTGGGCACCGAAATAACCCTGAGGCCCCCGGGACCTGAACCAAACCTACTAACCGACCCTAATACCTTATTCAAACTTGGTCGAGCCTTAAAAACACATCTCATAACATCAAAATCATCGTATATGCATAGATTCAAGCCTAAGAACTTATAAAAATTATAAAATCCACATTCGATGTCGAATCACGTATAAACACATCCGAATGACCTCAATTTTTGCACACATGTCACAAATGACATTACGGATCTGCTTTCGCTTTTGGAATTCCATTCCGAGTCCGATATCAAAATCTCACCTATCGGCCAAAATCGCCGAAATTCCAACTTTAGCCAATTCAAGCCTAGATCTACAACCGACCTCGAAAACACATTCCGAACACGCTCCTAACCCCAAAATCAACGAGCGGAGCTAACAGAGTCGACAAAATTCTATTCCGGATCCGTATTCACACATTTCTAGCTACGGCCTGATTTCAAAAGCAAAAATCCACATTTAAGGACTAAGTGTCCAAAATCACTCCGGATTTCACCACTCAACGCTCCGACAAGTTTCAATAACATAAAAAGACATGGGAGAAGAAGTTATTAGGGGATCAGGGCGCTAACTCTCAAAACGATCGAACGGGTCGTTACAATGTTTTTTGAAGATCACAAGATAAAAAGGATTTTATCGACGCCGTATCACCCAAGCGCAAATGGCCAGGCCGAGTCCACAAACAAAACTATCATCCAAAACTTTAAGAAGAGGTTGAATGATGCTAAAGGGAAATTGAGAGATATGTTGCCCGAGGTACTTTGGGCATATCGAATAATGTCGAAATCAAGCACAGGGGAAACTCCGTTCTCTTTAGTGTACGGGTCTGAAGCGTGATTCCGGTCGAGGTCAGGGAGCCTAGCGTCAGGTTTCATCATACTACTGAGGATTCAAACCACGAGGGTATGAACACTTGTCTCGAACTACTAGATGAAAAATGAGAAGCTACACTTGTTCGAATGGCCGCAAAAAAGCAAAGGATCGAGAGGTATTATAACAGAAGGTCGAACCTTCGCCACTTCGGAATCAGGGACTTAGTTCTAAGGAAAGTCACCCTTAATACTCGATACCCAAGTTAAGGGAAGCTAGGCCCAAATTGGGAAGGACCATACCGAGTCATCAGAGTCGTTGGGAAGGGATCTTACAAACTTAGCACAATGGAAGGTGAACAACTACCAAACAATTGGAATGTATCACTACTCAAACGATATAAATAGCTAAGGTATGACCTTCTCCTTTTTTCCATTTATATTTAAGACTAACTCATTGCAGGCGTTCGATTGAAGACGTCGAGACACCCTTCAACTCGAAGACCTTAGGTTTTAAAGCATGCGTTGCACCCTTTTTTTCTTAGATCGGGTTTTATCCCAAATGGGTTTTTCCGGTAAGGTTTTTAACAAGGCAACAATTATATGCTACTTAAGGGGAGTTCAACAAGTATCCAAGGTTCTCTCAAATCAACCTCGAATACTGAGGGGCATCACCCTCGGGGACCGTCATTTTCGAGGAAAATACTTCACGCCTAAGAAGGCCTCGATAGGAAAACTTTGTATTGGGTCATACGGTCGAAGGAACTGTGTCCATTTAGGATTACCGAGCCTCAAAGGCAAAACATGTACACATGTACGAATTATTGAAAAAAGCACCTTTTCTATTAAACACTTCGTGTCTTGAAGAAATTTGTTACTCCATACTTATGATTCTATATGAGAAAAGGCTCAAGAGCCAAAACACAAGTACATCTCGACTACTCGGGGACTACCATCGATAATCAAACACGTTCGAACTATGCAAACTTAAACTCGTAAGACCTCAGAGAGGCACCCCTCGACATAAAGGCCAAGGCCATCGTACTCGAGGACTAAAATTTCGAACAAATTCAAAATATCATCGGGAAACAAGTCCAAAAGACATACCCGAAGGCTACGGCCACATTAAAGACTACAGTCACACAAAAAGGTCACGGCCGAAATAACACGGCTCGGAGACGTCCGACTTCCTCCATAATCTAAGGCCTTCAAACACTTTAAAAAATTGGTTAAATAGGGCTATCCTCGGCAAAGCATGGGCTTCGATAAAAGCGGCTCCCCAAAAAATGTTTCTAAGGCTTCGAGAACATCAACCTTCGAGATGATAAATCACAATGCAAATGAGCTAGGAAAATCGGGGTTCCGACCATTGAACCCTCGAAAAACCCAATGGGTATAAATAATATGCTAAGGCATGAATTCTTTTTAAGTCTTTTTCCAAGAAGGGAAATATTATAACCAATACAAAAGAGCCTAAAGGCCGATATAAAAGAGCCTAAGGGCCGACGCATTAAGGGTTCGAACCCTCATCCGAACCCAAGGGTTCGATCGCCCCGAGACCAAACAAACATTATTGACTACGTCTAAAACTTTTCACTATTCAACGCTAAAGATATATACCTCAAAGGCTCGAGCCTCATTCGAACCTGGTTACTTCAAAGAAACCATTAAAGAGGGAATCTTAAATACATAGCTCGAAGAATGAAAAACATAAGGCAACAAAGAATGAGAAAGCAATCAAGAAAACTTCTTCTTTTATATTCATTCAAAATATGGTACGTACAAAGGGTTCAACAAAAAGAAAATGCAAAAAAAAAGAAGAAAAGTTCCTATCTACACCGAGGGGGCATCCCCCCCCCGGGGGGGGGGGGCAGATTCTTCTCCCAGAACTGCCTCTCCCTCGGGGGAAGCCTCTTCATCGGTAGTACTCTCTCCTTAGTCCCCATCTGCGTCTCCAGATCCGCCTTGGCAACCTTTGACATCATCATCATCATCGGAGGTGAGAACAAACTTGGCATCAGTTTCATATGCCTTAGCTTGGGTTATTTCCTCAGAAAGATCGAAGCCCCCGGCATGGATCTCCTCGAGAGTTTCCTTCTAAGATCGGCACATGGCATAGTCATTGCTTTTTTTTTCCAAGCAACAGCTTCTCTCAACTCCATTTGAGCAGTTGTAGTATCCTTCAAGTATAGGGTGACCGTTTTGTCAGGCGTAACCTGAATCTTCGGCTCGGGCTTCAGTAACTTCGGCCTCGGCCTTTGAAAGACTAGCCTCGAGTTCATCAATTTTCCGGCCTGGGCCGAACTGCTCTCTTCAGCATTCTGAAGCTTAACCTCGACAACAGATAACTTCGTCAAAGCAGTTTCCTTCATCGTAGTCTGGATGTCCATCTTCTCTTTCCATCTGTTGCACTCGGCGTTAACATAGCTGACCTCACCTTGATGCTGCTTCAGTATCTCCACCTTATGCTACAGTTGAGACATCGAAGTGTTAGCCTCTGAAGTTGGGAGGGGAAGCCCGTACTTTTTCAAAACAAGAGTTACCTGCTTCTCCAGTTCATTCTCGTATTCACGAGCCTTGGCCAACTCCCACCGAAGGTTTTTCAGTTCCTTCTCCTTTTAGTCGCAAATCAGCCTCAAGGCTTTTTCTTCGCCTAAGGACCTGTTCAGCTCGACTTCATATTGTCTCAACTCGGCCTTGAACTTGATAAAACCCTACAAAAAAAAAGGAATGGTCAGTCGAGCAAGGAAGGAAAATATAACGTTGAGGAAAGTACAACACCAGAAGTTGAGGCTTACCTTAGAAAAGAGACGTTGGACCTCTTCGAAGGTCGAGGACGCATCAGCAAGATCGACTTCATCGACCCCAGTGAAACAATCCTGGAAAGGATCATCTTCACTAGGAGCTCCGCCTAACTTAGACGTTTCCAGGGCTTGAGCATCTCTTATGGCCTCCTCGGAGTAGGTCGGTAATGAATAAGGATGACCCATTATCAAGGCCCCGGGCAGGTCGCCCGAGGCGCTCTGTTCGGTCGCAGGCATCTCAGAACTTGCCTTCTTTGTGGTACTTGTCGGAGACTGCAGAACAATTGTAACCTCGGGCGAATCAGGAGCCTTGCTCTTCTCTTCCTTTGAGGCCTCCTCGATTGGGGGAATGATCTCTGGTTTGGAGGGTTTGGTAGCCTTGGTTGATCTCCTTGGTCGGGATACCAACGCCAAAACCTCGCCCTCATCGTCTTCATCATCCAAAAATTGGTGGATTGAGTCTATGTCCACATTGATGACAACGTTCTTCTTATGCCTCCGAACGGGCTCCGCCTTGTTTTGAGGATCTTCGGGCTTCGAGGTCCTCTTCCTTTTATTGTCCTTTTTTGGCTTCGAGATAGGAGACTTGATATTCACCCCGGGAGAGGGAGGCCTCATCTCAGGGAACTCTCCAATTGTTGCAACAATGAAGTTAAGTCTTAGAAAGGAAGAATTCCTGGTAAATAAAAAAGTATCGAAACGCGTACCGTGGTGTTGGTCTTCCCACATGCCCTTTGACAGGTCGCGCAACTTGCGTTTATCATATGACGAGGTGGCAACTAGCTTACGAACCCAGTCCTCGAGATCGAGGATCGCGTTAGGCATCCATGGGATCGTTGCGGAAAGGGAAATAATATTACATAAAATATAGAAAAATTATGGAAAATTACTAAGGAAAAGGGCTCCACTCACGTTTGAAGTTCCACTTCTCGGGGAATGGCATATGCTCCTCAGGGATGACATCGACGGTCCTCACCCGGATGAACCGACTAATCCAACCTTGATCTTTATCTTCGTCATTACTAGCAAAGAAGGATTTTTCGATCGGCGTTGAAGTTTGATCAACCCTCGAAAGAGCTGAGGGCGGTATAAACCGATGAGATGGCTAAGGGTAAGCTCGAGCCCTCGGCCTTGTCAACAAAGAATCTGAGCATCATTACTATCCGCCAAAAGGATGGGTGGATTTGGCCTAGGGTGACTTGGTACCTTCTGCAAAATTCTAGCACGATTGGGTCGTGAAGACCCAACGTAAAAGGATAAATATACACACTTAAGAACCCCTTTACATGAGTAGTAATATCCTCTTCACGAGTGGGGATCTGTATCACGACCTTTTCCTCCCAGTCGCATTCTTTTCTCATGACGTCGAGGTGTTTCCTCGCTATTGAACATATGTACCACGAAGCGTGCTCACGTCCGCAAGGGACATCGGGAGGATTCTCGACCATGAAGTCTTTTTTGTAGGGAACAGCCACCGGGGACGATCTCGTGGAAAGTCGGCGGTTTACCACCGGCCGGGCGGGAGGAAGAAGGGGAAGTTCCCTCTTTTTGAGGAACAGATTTGGAAGTTTTGGCCATCAATTCTTGTTGAAAAGGGTGGAAGGAAATAAGTCTCGGCGGCTTTTAGCGTTGATAAGGCGGAGGAACCGGTGGCAGAAGAAGAGAAGGTAGAGAGAAAGAAGAGTTGCAAAAAGAGGCGAAAGTCCTTAATGAGGCAATTAACCGATTATATATAGAGAATCGACGACCGTTCAGTAGCGCTAGTGGCCGACCAGCGCTGTCATGCATTTAATGTTTTGGGGAAGCGAACCGATGGGATGTTTCTGTCGCTTCAATACTTACATCATGAGGGTGATGTCACCATCGGGGACTTCGAAAATTCGAGACTCAAATCGTTTCTTGTCATTTTATTCCAAGAAACGGGAGGACTGTCTGTATATGGTCGAAATCGGATTGTCCGATATCATAAGCTCGAGAGGTCACCACGAGGCCATGATCAGACCGATCGAGACAGAGCGAGTTCGAGGCTAATGAAGAAGTGCAGACCTCGAGAATCGAAGCGTACAACATCAGGGTCCGAGTACAAGCTACCTCGAAATAATGTCGTTTTGGGCTAATACCATAATAGGCGGGAATTCCACAATGGCGCAAGGATCAAGGCGTAAATCCCTGAACGAATTCGTACAAATCCGTTAGACAACTGTACCAATTAGATTCCTCTCTAAAAATAGAAATGTACCATATCTAAGACCCTCCCCTATTATATAAAGGGGAGGCTGCTCATTTGTAAGATCAATCAATCATTGGCAAAATAATATACACCTTTACTTTTTGCGCTCATCTCTCAGAATTGTCCTTTAGTCTTATTATGTTCTCTTCGTTTTATTTTACTTTTCATCGAGGTCTGTCTCGAGGTCATCTTGGCCGAGGTCGAGGCTTGCTCATACATCGATTTGGTTTAACTTGCTTACCTAAATCACGCACTAATCTTCTTGTTAAATAATCGGTATTGGACTACGTCGCATATCTTTGGGACCTCATTATAAATTTAAATTATTATTCAGATTTTAGGGTAAACACTGATGTATGTAATTTCAAAATTAAATTCATTTCTATCATTTTAAGTTGCATGTTTCATTTTGATTAATCAAACTTGTTTGTCTGGATCCAAATGAAAACCAAAAGCACGCCAATCTTATTCCTGTATTTTCGGTTTTAGATATAAACATTCTAATTAACCAAAAGTTTGAAATAGCTCAACTGTTGTTATAATTGTGCTGGATTCGTCTTGCTGAGGCAATTTCACAAGTACTTCCCTCTTTCAATTTGTATAAACCTATTTCTTTTTTTTTGAAACTTAAATTTGTACGAACCTATTTCTTTTTTAAACTTAAATTTGTATGAACCTTTTTTTTTTTTGAGTAAGTTTCAAAAAGAATAAACCTTTTCCTAATAAAGAAATTCTTTATTTTAAAATTTCAATATTAATGGCCTTAATGAGAAAGCTTTTACAACCACACAAATCGTATGCTATATTTTACACTACAAGTTTCAAAAGATTTTATAGTCACACAAATATTATGGGATATTTACAATCATAAATTTTAAAAATCTTTTTTTTTTAAACTCTGTGTTCAATCAAATATGTTCATGTAAATTAAAATGGAGGAAGTTGTAATTAGCTAAAAGGAAGCCATCTATGTATTGTCTCGCATCTGTACGTTTTAAGTTCTTTTACCTTTTTTCCCCTCATTTTATCTCATGTATTCCAAGCCTCTCTCTTGAATTCTAAGATACTAAAGTATGTGCTTATCACTCGATGTACTCTCACCCTTATGTTTACCTTAAACTTTTCAGTGTTGATGAGGTATAAGGTAGGTAAGTAATATAATAGTAGAATTTGGGTGAGTGAGTATGGAAGAGGTCTTTCGGTGATAATTTGAATGTTAAGTTTGACAAAATGTTAACATATGTTTGGTTTAAACAAGTGGAATGAATTAAAATATGTAGGGACTAATGTGTTTGGTTTAACTAGATAAACTTTTATTTCTAATTTAATCTTAGCTTTTTAAAAGACTTTTTGTGATGACCCAAAAGGTCACCCCGTGTATTTCTAGCTAAATATGTGTCCCGAGATCATGAGAACTTTCTTTTATCCCACCTCGATTTGTGTGCGCAGCCCGGGCGTGTAGGCGGAAAACCGTTATGAGAAAAACTAATGAAAATGATATTTTTGTGTTGAAATTTGAGTAAAGTTGACCTTGGTCAACATTTTTGGTAAACGGACCCGGATCCGTGATTTGACGGTTCCAGAGGGTCCGTAGGAAAATATGGGACTTGGGCGTATGCCCGGAATCGAATTCCGAGGTCCCAAGTCCGAGAAGTAAATTTTTAAAGAAAATTATTTTCTAAATTATATAAAGGTTTTTGAAAATGAAATTCTATGTGAAACCTGTGGTATCGGGCTCGTAGCTTTGTCCCGGAGCCCGGTACAGGTTCAATATGATTTATATGGGTTATCTATGAAATTTGGTAAGAAACGGAATCCATTTGACGTGATTCGGACCTAAATTGCAAAATTTTATGTTTAAAGGAGTGTTGAGAAATTTTATTGATTTTGGGGTTTAATCCGATTTTTATGATGTTATATTGGTGATTTGATTACACGAATAAGTCCATAGGATGTTTTCGAGGTTGTGTGCACTTTTGGATTGAAGTTGCGAGAGCTCGGGTGAGTTTCGGGTAGGTCGCGGGATGTTTTAGGCTTAGAACAGGGTTGTTGCAGCTTCAAAGAAGTATAGATCTCTGAACCCGCAAGTGCGGTCCGCGGTCGCCTTTGTGCAGTCCGCGGCGGAAGGGTCTTCGCGGTCGCGGTCGCCTTTGTGCGGTCCGCGGTGGAAAAATCTTCGCGGTCGCGGTCGCCTTTGCGCGGTCCGCGGTGAAAGGGTCTTCGCGGCCGCGGTCCGCGATGGGGGCCCGCGGGGGGTATATTTAAACAGGATTTTCAACTATTTTTCATTTTTTCAGAACCCTAAAAATATAAGAGACGATTTTTTAAACACTTTTTCTTCTCCAAAACATTAGTAAGTGATTTCTAACTCATTTTCTTAATCCTTAACTTCTTTTTACAAGATTTTATCCTAGAATCTAGGTTGTTCATGGTGGATTTGGAAATTATGGATAAAACCTAAGAATATTGAAATTTGGGGATCTAGACCTCAAATTGAGTTCTGATTCTAAAACAATTTATATATCTGGGCTCGGGGGTGAATGGGTAATCGGGTTTTGGTCCGAACTTCGAGTTTGGACCGAGCGGGCTCGGGGTCAATTTTTGACTTTTTGGGGAAAACTTTAGAAAACTCATTTTCATGCATTAGAATTGATTCATTTAGCATTTATTGATATAATTAAGTAACTTGTGGCAAGATACGAGCGAGGTGGTGGTGGAATCAAGAGGCAAAGCGGTAGTTGAGGCTTAAACTGTGTTCGTGGAATCGAGGTAAGTGTTTGGCCTAACCTTAGCTTGAGGGAATAGGTGTTGAGTCATAGTGCTACGTGTTTATCCCATGTTCAATGTATAGGTGAGGTGACGAGTACTTATGCATTTTTGTCAAGCATGCCTGTGAGTCGGTCATTATGATATATGTGTTTTTCTTCGTTATTTACTGTGTTATGAAGTAGGTTTCATTTTGGAAGTTGTTCAATTGTTGGAAATACTTGGTTGCGAACACTGTTGATTAATTGTCGGTTGAGGATTATTTTGTTAAGTTTTATACTTGAGCGAGATTGGTTATTGTTCTGTCCCTTGCCAGGACGGTATTTGTTTCTACTGTTGTTCCCTTGCCGGGATGTTGTGATTATGATACATGTTATTGATTTTTCCTTGCCAAACTGTTGTTCTTGATATTGTTTGGGTGAGGAAGAGTGTAAAATACGAAGGGTGATGTCGTGTATTTAATTGTTGCATTGTGAGGAAGAGTGTAAAGCACGAAGGGTGATGTCGTGTATTTATTTGTTGCATTGTGAGGATGAGAGTGTAAAACACGAAGGGTGATGCCGTGTCATGATTTAATATTTAAAATCACGAAGGATGATACCGTG
Organism: Nicotiana undulata; assembly: GCA_005239495.1. Lineage (NCBI taxonomy): Eukaryota > Viridiplantae > Streptophyta > Magnoliopsida > Solanales > Solanaceae > Nicotiana > Nicotiana undulata. The sequence goes on along the minus strand of ML250271.1, from coordinate 7,670 downwards.
GCGTTTTATTTATTCATTGCATTGTGAGGATGAGATTAAAAGCACGAAGGTTGATGACGTGTATTTATTTATTTATTTACTTGTTTTGGCGAGGATGAGAGTAAAAGCACGAAGGGTGATGCCGTGCACTTATTTTGGTGAGGATGAGAGCAAAGCACGAAGGGTGATGTCGTGTACTTGTTTGTTCTATGTATTTACTTTCTGTGCTATTTTTTATACTTAGACTGTTGCTTTGTTCTGTGATTCAGTAATTGTTTACCCCTTGTCCCCAACATGTTTTCCCCCGTTTTACACCTAACTGGTCATTTTCCTGCCGTTATTCCTGTTATATATATTGAATTGCACAGGTATTTATTATTTGCCGTGTCCTAGCCTCGTCACTACTTCGCCGAGGTTAGGCTCGGCACTTACTCAGTACATGGGCTCGGTTGTACTGATGCTACACCTGCACTTCTTTATGTTGTGCAGATTACGGTACCGGGCCCAGTGGACACTGATCGAGGGAGTATCCTTCAGTCCACCGGAGACACTGAGGTAGACCTGCAGGCGTCCGCAGGCCTTGGCGTCCCCTTTTTTATTCCACTTTCCTTTATTTCTGTTTCTAGTACTTCAGAAAACAGTTGTATTATTTCTTTCAGTCCTTTTATCTGTATTAGTCATAGATAGTCCGTGACATTGTGGCTCCAAAGATCCGGGTTGGCTAGTTTGAGAATTTGCTAAGTTTATGGATTTAGCTATGCATTTCCTTATTATCTGTTCTTACTTTTAAGCTTTTAGTTACGGAAAAACCGATTTTTACCTATTCTCACTTAATAATTAAAGGTTTTCCTAAATATAATTAAATACGTTGGCTTGTCTAGCAGGTTCAACGTTAGACGCCATCACGATCCCGGCGGTGGGAATTTCGGGTCGTGACAAGTTGGTATTAGAGCTCTAGGTTGCTTAGGTCTCACAAGTTACTGACAAACTTGGTAGAAGCTGAGGGATCGGTACGGAGACGTCTGTACTTATCCCCAGAGGCTCAAATTTAGGAATAACTTCACATCTTTCTTCTTCGTCGTGGGATTTGAGTTCTAAATGCTAAATGAGTTTCTATTCTACTCCCTCGCAGATGGAGAGGACGCGTGCTTCCTCATCTACCGATCAGCAGCCTGATCCTCCAGTTGCAGCTCCCACGAGGGGTCGAGGACGAGGACGAGGACGAGGCTGAGGCCGTGCTAGAGGCCGAGGCAGGGGCAGGGCTTAGCCCAAAGCAGCAGCCCCAGTGGAGGATTCTCAAGTTGAGTTTGCCGAGGAGATTCCTACTCAGACAGTTCCAGTTGGACCGGCTCAGGTCCCAGAGAGGTTCATTGCCACCACGGTTCTTTAAGACGCTGTGGTCCGCTTAGTGGGCCTTGTGGAGAGCGTGACTCATGTCGGCCTTCTTCCTACAGCACCAGCCGTATCTCAGGCTAGGGGAGGGGCCCACACTCCTGCTACCCGCACACCAGAGCAGTTAGCTTCTCAGTTCCAGATCGAGCACCTCAGGCAGCTGGAGCAGCTCAGCCGGGTATTGTGGCACAGGCAGTTGAGGGAGCAGCTATGTCTGCCGATGCCTTGTGGAGATTTGATCGGTTCACCAAGTTATTTCCCACTACATTTACTGGTGCACCATCCGAGGATCCCCCAGGATTACTTAGACAATTGCTATGACGTTCTTCGGAACATGGGGATCGTAGAGACCAATGGGGTCAATTTTGCTACATTTCGTCTTTCTTGTACCGAGACTTGGTGGAGGGATTTCTGCTTGACTAGGCCATTCGGATCTTCGCCGTTGTCTTGGGCTCAGTTCTCCGAGTTGTTCTTGGAGAAGTTTCTACCAGTTACCTAGAGAGAGGAGCTTCAGAGGCAGTTTGAGCGTCTACAACAGGGCTCTTTGACAGTTACCCAGTACGAGACCAGGTTTGTCACTTTGGCCCGACATGCTATCATGATACTCCCCACCGATCGAGAGAGGGTGAGGAGGTTTATTAAGGGGCTAGCTCAGCCTATTAGACTTCAGATGGCCAGGGAGTCAGGTATCGATATTTCATTCCAGGAGGCGGCCAATATGGCCAGGCACATTGAGACGGTCTTGTCACAGGGCAGTGGTCAGGGGTCTGATAAGAGACCTCGTCATTTCGGCTGATTCAGTGGTGCCTCATCTGGAGGCAGAGATTCTTTTGGCAGAGGTCATCCTCCTAGACCATACCAGTCGGCACTTCAGGTATCTTGCAGTGCCCCGCCAGCTCCTATCAGTGCACCACCAGTTCCTACCAGTGCACCTCCGCTTCAGAGCTTCCAGGGTGGTTATTCTGGTCGACAGGGACAGGTTTAGGGCCAGGAGTCTCAGCAGCAGAGGTCTTGTTACTCTTTTGGTGTTCCAGAGCACATTGCTAGGTATTTCCCCCGAGCTTCTAGTAGTTCTCAACATTTGGGTTCCCGTGCTATGATTTCCGCACCAGGTGCACCCCCACCCCCTCAGCCAGCTAGGGGTGGAGGTCGAGGTGCTAGAGGTGGAGGCCAAACAGTTAGAGGTGGAGGACAGGCTATGAAAGGTAGAGGTCAGGCCATTGTAGGTCGACCCAGGGATGTTCAGATTGGTGGGGCTCAGCCCCGATGCTGTGCTATACCTGCCAGACCTGAGGCTGAGGCCTCTGATGCAGTCATTACAGGTGTGGTTTCAGTTTGCAGCAGATGCTTCGGTTTTATTTGATCCGGGGTCTACATTCTCCTATGTGTCTTCATATTTTGCTCCTTATCTGATTATGCCTCGTGATTCCCTGAGTACCCATGTATATGTATCTACACCAGTGGGTGATTTTATTGTGGTAGATCGAGTATACCGTTCATTCTTAGTGGTTATTGGTGGTCTGGAGACTCATGTATATCTCTTTCTTCTTGATATGGTTGATTTCGATGTCATCTTGGGGATGGATCGGTTATCTCCCTACCATGCTATTCTGGACTGTCATGCCAAAACTGTGACCTTGGCCTTACCGAGAGTACCTCGATTGGAGTGGAGAGGGACTCCTAGTCATTCTTCCGGTAGAGTTATTTCATATATAAAGGCTCGACGCATGGTCGAGAAGGGTTGTTTGGCCTATTTGGTATATGTTCGTGATTCTAGTGCCGAGGTTCCTTTTATGGAGTCTGTGCCCGTGGTTCGTGAGTTTCCAGAGGTATTCCCTGCTGACCTGCGGGGTATGCCACCCGACAGGGATATTGATTTTTGCATTGAGTTGGCTCCGGGCACTCAGCCTATTTCCATTTCGCCAGATCGTATGGCCCCGCCAGAGTTGAAGGAATTGAAGGATCAGATACAGGACTTGCTTGATAAGGGCTTCATTAGGCCTAGTGTTTCCCCTTGGGGTGCCCCAGTGTTGTTTGTTAAGAAGAAAGATGGCTCAATGAGAATGTGTATTGACTACCGGCAATTGAACAAGGTTACTATCAAGAACAAGTATCTTTTGCCGAGGATTGATGATTTATTCGACCAGCTTCAGGGCGCTGCAGTGTTTTCCAAGAATGACTTGAGATCTGGCTACCATCAGTTGAGGATTAGGGCGTCTGATGTCCCTAAGACGGCATTTCGCACTCGGTACGGGCATTATAAGTTCTTGGTGATGTCATTTGGGTTGACAAATGCCCCAACCGCTTTTATGGAGTTGATGAACCGACTGTTCAGGCCCTATTTGGACTCATTTGTTATTGTTTTCATTGATGATATATTGATATACTCTCGCAGCCAAGAGGAGCATGAGCAGCACCTTCGAGTCGTCCTCCAGACTCTGAAGGATAGATAGTTGTATGCCAAATTTTCTAAGTGTGAGTTCTGGTTGAGCTCGGTAGAATTTTTGGGTCATGTGGTGTCTGCAGAGGGTATTTACGTGGATCCCAAGAAGATTTCAGCAGTCCGATATTGGCCGGGACCCACCTCAGCTACATAGATTCGGAGTTTATTGGGCTTAGCAGGCTATTATCGCCGGTTTGTGGAGGGCGTTTCACATATTGCAACCCCAATGACCAGGCTGACTCAGAAGGGTGCCCAGTTCAGGTGGTCTGATGAGTGTGAGGCGAGCTTTCAGAAGCTCAAGATAGCTTGACCACGGCACAGGTGTTAGATTTGCCCACAGGTTCAGGGCCGTATACCGTGTATTATGATGCTTCACGAGTTTGACTTGGTGCTGTGTTGATGCAGCACAGCAAGGTTATAGCCTATGCTTATCGTCAGTTGAAGATTCATGAGAAGAACTATCCAGTTCACGATTTGGAGTTAGCAGCCATTGTTCATGCGTTGAAGATTTGGAGGCATTATTTGTATGGTGTGTCGTGTGAGGTGTTCACGGACCATAAGAGTTTGCAGTATCTATTCAAGCAGAAATAGTTGAATGTGAGGCAGAGAAGATGGTTAGAGATGTTGAAAGATTATGACATTACCATTCTTTATCATACGGGAAAGGCCAATATGGTGGCCGATGCTTTGAGCTGGAAGTTAGCCAGCATGTGTAGTCTTGCTTATATACCGGCCGGGGAGCGACCGCTTGCTTTAGATGTTCAGGCCTTGGATAATCGATTCATGAGATTGGATGTTTCAGAGACTGGCGGTATTTTAGCTTATACTGTGGCCAATTCTTCATTGTTTGATCATATTCGAGACCGGCAGTATGACGATCATCATTTATGTGTTCTTAGAGATACGGTCCGGCACGGAGGTGCCAAGCAGGTTACAGTTGATGAAGATCGAGTCTTGAGGATGCATGGCCGTATTTGTGTGCCTGATGTTGATGGTATTCGTGAGTTGATATTGTAGGAGGCCCATAGTTCCCAGTATTCTATTCATCCGGGTGCCGCAAAGATGTACCAGGATTTATGGTAACATTATTGGTGGTGGAGGATGAAGAAAGATATTTTGGCATATGTAGCTCGGTGCTTAAACTGTCAGCAGGTTAAGTACGAGCACTACAGACCCGGTGGTTTGATGCAGCAGATTGAGATTCCCGAGTGGAAGTAGGAGCGTATCACCATGGATTTTGTAGTTGGACTCCCATGGACTTAGAGGATGTTTGATGCGGTAAAGGCCATAGTGGATAGGTTGACCAAGTCAGCACACTTCATTCTTGTAGCAGTTTCGTATTCTTCGGAGAAGTTGGCAAAGGTCTACATCAGGGAGATTGTTCGCTTGCATGGTGTGCCCGTGTCTATTATTTCTGACTGAGGTACTCAGTTTACCTCCCATTTCTGGAGAGTATTTAGCGTGAGTTGGGCACACGGGTTGAGTTGAGCACAATATTTCATCCTCAGATGGACATGCAGTCCGAGCGTACCATTCAGATCTTGGAGGATATGTTACGAGCATATGTCATTGACTTTGGAGGTTCATGGGACTAGTTTTTGCCTTTAGTTGAGTTTGCCTACAACAACAACTACCAGTCGAGCATTAAGATGGCTCCTTATGAGGAGTTGTATGGTAGGCGGTGTCGGTCACCAGTTGGGTGGTTCAAGTTGGGAGAGGCTAGATTGTTGGGTTCAGAGTTAGTTCCGTATTCCTTTGACAAGGTGAAGATCATTCAGGATAGACTTCGTACAGCTCAGTCCAGGAAGAAGGGTTATGCTTTGGCATTTATGATAGGAGACCGGGTATTGCTTCAGGTGTCGCCTATGAAGGGCGTAATGAGGTTCGGGAAGAAGGGAAATTTGAGACCTAGGTAAATTGGTCCCTTTGAGATTCTTGAGAAGGTAGGAGAGGTGGCCTATAGACTTTATTTTCCACCGAGTTTATCAACGTACATCCAGTGTTTCATGTGTCTATGCTTCGAAAGTATATTGCCGATCCCTCTCATGTACTTGACTTTAGCAGTGTTCAGTTGGACAAGGATCTGGCTTATGAAGAGGAGTCGGTAGCCATATTAGCCCGGCAGGTTCGTCACTTGATATCGAAGGGTTATCCCTCGATTTGTGTTCAGTGGAGAGGGCAGCCTGTTGAGGTAGCTACTTGGGAGACCGAGTCCGATATGCGGAGCCGATATCCCCATCTTTTCCCCGATTCAGGTATCTTTCTACGTCCGTTCGAGGACGAACGTTTGTTTTAGAGGTTGAGATTGTGATGACCCAAAAGTTCATCCCGTGTATTTCTAGCTAAATTTGTGTCCCGAGGTCATGAGAACCTCCTTTTATCCCACCCCGATTAGCGTGCACAGCCCGGGCGTGTAGCCGGGAAGCCGTTATGAGAAAAACTAATGAAAATAATATTTTTGTGTTGAAATTTGAGTAAAGTTGACCTTGGTCAATATTTTTGGTAAACGGACCCGGATCTATGATTTGACGGTTCCAGAGGGTTCGTAGGAAAATATAGGACTTGGGCGTATGCCCGGAATCAAATTCTGAGGTCCCAAGTCCGAGAAATGAATTTTTAAATAAAATTATTTTATGAAAAATATAAAGGTTTTTGAAAATAAAATTCTATGTGAAACCTGTGGTATCGGGCCCGTAGCTTGGTCCCGGAGTCCGGTACAGGTTCGATATGATTTATGTGGGTTATGTATGAAATTTGGTAAGAAACGGAATCCATTTGACGTGATTCGGACCTAAATTGCCAAATTTGATGTTTAAAGGAGTGTTGAGAAATTTCATTGATTTTGGGGTTTAATCCGATGTTTATGATGTTATTTTGGTGATTTGATTACACAAATAAGTCTGTAGGATGTTTTCGAGGTTGTGTTCACTTTTGGGTTGAAGTTCCGAGGGCTCGGGTGAGTTTCAGGTAGGTCCTGTGATGTTTTTAGGCTTAGAACAGAGTTGTTGCAGGTTCAGAGAAGTACATATCTCTGAACCCGCCAGCGCAGTCCGCGGTCGCCTTTGTGCGGTCCGCGGTGGAAAGGTCTTTGCGGCCGCGGTCGCTATTGTGCGGTCCGCGGTGGGGGTCTACGGTGGGGGGGGGATATATTTAAATGGGATTTTCAGCTATTTTCATTTTTTCAAAACCCTAAAAACATAAGAGGCGATTTTCCAAACACTCTTTCTGTCACGACCCAATTCTCCCTCCGACTGGGTCTCGTGACGGCACCTAATCTAGACGACTAGGTAAGCCTATTACTTAAGCGAAATTTAGATAAAACAGGTAAATTAATAGTAAGTGAAATAAATCATACTAGAGTCGACGCCGCTCGGCATTTAAGAGTTACTTTACCCAGAACCCGGAATATCACAATACATCACAAGCTACTCTACTGCTCAATAGGTACAACTGGATAGAAAAGACTGTATAGTTTCATCTACAAGTACTACAACTGCAAGATAGGAAGGGGACTCGGAGATCTGCGGACGCTGCAGATTATACCTCGAGTCTCCTGATACCGCTGCTGCTGGCTAGCTGAGATACCGCGTACTAGGACCTGGATCTGCACATGGGGAAAAACATGCACAGAAGGGCGTGAGTACTCCACATTCGGTACCCAGTAAGTGCCAAGCCTAACCCCAGTCAAGTAGTGACGAGGTCAGGTAGAGGCCCTACTGAGGTTTGCAAAATAACAGATATAGAGAACAAGTTAGTAAAACAGGTGATAATCGATAGGAATTATAAGTAAAGGTAGCAAGAAACGGTATAATCAAATGCTCGGATCAACGCAATATATATATATAAAGCTCTGTAA
>ML250270.1:0-23840 GCA_005239495.1 Nicotiana undulata | reverse complement strand
GGGTTACTATATTTGACAACGATCGCTTACACTCTTTTAAGGTGTAAATTGAGCGTATCAATGACCCAGAAATGCAACTGAACTCAACCAAAACTCACATTTTGAAAACTTGGCATATAACTGATTGTCCTTCAAAATCTGGAGAACGACTCGAAGGTGCTGATCATGCTCCTCCCGACTGCGGGAATAAATCAAAATATCATCAATGAAGACAATCACGAAGGAATCCAAATAAGGCCTGAACACTCGGTTCATCAAATCCATAAAAGCAGTTGGGGCATTGGTCAACCCGAATGACATCACTAAGAACTCATATTGCCCGTACCGAGTACGAAAGGCTATCTTAGGGACATCAGATGCCCTAATCCTCAACTGATGGTAGCCAGATATCAAATCAATCTTCAAAAATACCTTGGCACCCTGAAGCTGATCAAACAAATCATCAGTCCTCGGCAATGGATACTTGTTCTTGATGGTAATCTTGTTCAAATGCCGATAATCTATGCACATCCTCATCGACCCATCCTTCTTCTTAACGAACAACACCGGCGCACCCCAAGGCTAGACACTAGGCCTAATAAAGCCTTTATCAAGCAAGTACTGCAACTATTTTTTCAACTCTTTCAACTCTAGCGGGGCCATGCGATATGGCGGGATAGAAATGGGCTGAGTGCCCGGAGCCAAATCTATGCAAAAGTCAATATCCTTGTCGGGTGGCATACCCAACAGGTCTGTCGGAAACACCTCTGAAAACTCACGGACAATGGGCACAGACTCCATAGAAGGAATCTCAGCACTAGAATCTCGAACATAAGCTAGATAGGTCAAAAACTCTTTCTCGACAATGCGTCGAGCCTTCATATATGAGATTACCTTGTTGGAAGAATGACCAGGAGTCCCTCTCTACTCCATTTGAGGCAACCCCCGTAATGCTAATGTCACGGTCTTGGCATGACAGTCCAGTATGGCATGATAGGGCGACAACCAATCCATATCCAAAATGACATCAAAATCTACCATATCAAGGAGTAGAAGATCTACACTGGTCTCAATACCACCAATAACCAATACACACGAACGGTAGACATGATCTAACATAGTAGAATCACCCACCGGTGTAGACACATATACATGAGTACTTAGAGAGTCACGAGGCATAACCAAATAAGGAGAAAAATAAGATGACACATAGGAAAATGTGGATCCCGGATCAAATAAAATCGAAGCATCCATGCTGCAAACTGAAACCATACCTGTGATAACTGCATCAGAGGCCTCAGCCTCAGGTCTGGTTGGAATAGCATAACATCGAGGCTGGGCCACACCAAGCTGAACTACATCCCTGGGACGGCCTCCTGCCTGCTGACCTCTACCTCTAGTAGCCTGGCCTCTACCTCTAACTGCCTGACCTGCACCTCTAACACCTCAACCTCCACCCCTAGCTGGCTGAGGGGGTGGTGGAGCACCTGGTGCGAGAGTCATAGCACGAGGACCCTGGTGCTGAGAACTGCTCGAGGCTCGAGGCTCGAGGGAAAAATCTAGCAATGTGCTCTGGACCACCACAAGTATAACAAGATCTCGACTGCTGACTTTGCTGGTCCTAACAACCTGAGTAACCACCCTGATAACTCTGGAGCGGCGGAGCACTGATAAGAGCTGGTGGTGCACTATAGGGCAACTTGTAACGACCCGACCAACTGTTTTGCATATTTGGACTCCGTTCCCCCAAATAAGACTCCCCATAGCGGCTTCTTGTGATTTGTGACTTGCAGGGGCGGTGGTTCGGGATTTGAAAGTGTTTAGAGTGCTATAGGAACACTTGGTTCCTTCAAGGTGGCCTTTTTGGCCAAATTTGACTTTGGTCAACATTTTGAGCAAACGACCTCGGAATTGACTTACGACAGTTCAATTAGCTTCATATGATGATTTCGGACTTGGGCCTATGTTCGAAAGGGTTTTTCGATGACCCGGGAGAATTTCGGTGCCCAATATAGAAATAAGAATTTCCTTAAGTTTGAAATTTGGTTTGGAAAGTGATTTTATGTTATCTAGGTCCGAACAAAATTCTGAGACCGGGAATAGTTTCGTTATGTAATTTATGACTTGCCTGCAAAATTTGGTATCATTCTGAGTAGTATAGGTCGGTCCGACGAATTGTTCTAGAAATCAAGAACTTGAAGTTCTTAAGTTATGATTCTAGGGGGTTTGGGGTGTGATTTTGAGTTTTAGCATTGTTTTGAGTGTTCCGAAGGCTCGAGCGAGTCCGTATTATGATTTGGGACTTGTTGGTATATTTAGACGGGGGCTCGGGTGGGCCCAGGTGCCTCTCGGGCACCAAACGGGGCTAAAAACCAGCTGATGCAACTGCCGGTGCACCTGATCTAGTGTGACCGCAGGTGCGGTTGCCCAGTCGCAGGTGCGGGACTGCTCCTGCGGTCCCAAGCATCATAGGTGCGGCCCCAGGTGAGGCCCTCCTTTATCGCAGGTGCGGACAAAGGTCCGCAGGAGCGGACAAAGGTCCGCAGAAGCGGAGCCGCAGGTGCGGTCTCCCCTCCACAGGTGCGACCCCAGCCCCACTCGTACAGCTCTGCAGGTGCGAGCGTTTGCTCGCAGGCGCGAGACCGCAGGTGTGGTTCTCGAGCCGCGGGTGCGGAATCACTCTAGGCCAGGCAGTGTGTTCATTAAATACGGGAGTCTTCACTTTCTTTCTCATTTTTCCTCCATTGTAAGACCTTGAGGCTTTGAATAGGGACTCCACGACCAACCACTGTAAGGTAAGTTAATTCCACCCTAAATTTAGTTTTAATTCATGAATTACTAGTTAGATTTACTACTAAATTAGTGGAAAACCAAGATTTGGGTAGTAACTTAGGGTTCTTGAGGAATTTGATGAATTACTCATTTATTGCTACGAATTCAAGTAGAAATCGTATGTTAACGATCCTTAGGCTATGGGTGAGTGGTTCCTTCGAGAATTTTCGAAATTCGAGCGTGCGGGCCCGGGGTTGAATTTTGGGAATTCTTCAAGAATGTTGAAATTATTGAATAAATAGGATAATTTCCCTACTTTGAACATGAATTAATATACTTCTACAATATTTGTCTAGTTGCGAGTCCTCGGGTGTAGAGTTCGGAGTTTCCGGCGCATCCTTGGTCCGAGAGGTAGATTCGACACGAGGTGAGTCTCCTTTCTAACCTCGTAAGAGGGAATTGTCCCCATAGGTGTTCTATATGTTGTGTTTAATTGTTTGGGGGATACGTGTGTAAAAAGTGACGAGAGTCCACACGTAGCGACTATTATGTCATGTCGGGTAGCTTTAGGGCTCACAAGCATGCTTTTATGTGCCTTATATGCATCTTTAGGCGTACTTTGAGTTGCTTATTACTCTTGAACTAGCATGAAAATGGTGGAAGGTTGCATCCGAATTCCCAGTTAGTTAATCCCTGTCACAAGTGTAGTCTCTACTGAGCTTATTGATAAATTCGGTATGTATATAAATGTGTCAGCACCCGAGTCGCAGGTATGATTCGCGAGCGGGGGAAGCTTTATGATAATTTGGTATAATGTGTCAGCACCCGAGTCGCAGATATGATTCGCGAGCGGGGAAAGCTTTATGATAATTCTGTATAAATATACTAGCACCCGAGTCGCAGGTATGATTCGCGAGTGAGGGGAAGCTTTACGACCAAACAGTATTTAGATGTCTCCCTTACGAATTCGACTGGTTGTCTTATTCCGGTGTGCGCATGACTATTTGGTATTGTTTCATGGATATTGGCTTGACAGATATTTGGGGGAAAGGAAAGTGGACATTGTTATTTATTTTCAGCAGTTACCTGTATTTCTGTGCTTGATACGCATTTGCTGCTCACTGTCTTACATGCCTACTGTATTTCGTTATATCCTGTCATATATTATACTGTTGGACCTTAGTGAGTGTCAAGTCGACCTCTCGTCACTACTTCTTCGAGATTAGACAGGATACTCACTGGGTACATATTCATTTATGTACTCATGTTGCACTTCTGTACTTAACTGTACAGGTTCTGAGGCTGGTGCATCTAATTATCAGACCGGAGCTAGATATTGACTGTAGCGGACCTGACTTCACGGTGAGCTGCTTCTCCTGGCGATCCTCAGGCAGCACCATGGAGTTTCTTTTGCTTATGTTCTCGTCTATTTATTTCAGACAGTGGGATTGTATGCTCTATCTTTTGTATATCCAGCTAGTATGCCCGTGATACTCGTGTGATGACCCAAACGATCATCTTGTATAAATTTAGCTAAATATGTGTTCCGAGTCCCCAAAAGCCTCCGTTAATCTCACCTCGATATGCGTGCGCAGCCCGGGCAGGTAGCCGGGAAGCTTTTATGTGAAAACTTGATGAAAAATAAAATTTCTAATAATTAATTGATTAAAGTTGACTTTGGTCAACATTTTTGGTAAATGGACCCGGGCTCGTGATTTGACGGTCTCGGAGGGCCCATAAGAAAATATGGGACTTGGGTGTATGCCCAGAAATCGAATTCCGAGGTCCCAAGCCCGAGAAATGAATTTTTAAAGAAAATTATTTTCTGAAAAATATAAAGGTTTTTGAAAATGAATATTCATGTGAAAACCGTGTTACCGGGCCCGTGTTATGGTTCCGGAGCCCGGAACAGGTTTAATATGTGTTATATGAGTTATCTGTGAAATTTGGTGTAAAACGGACTTGAAATGATGTGTTTCGGATCAAAATTGGAATAATTGAGCCTTATGAAGTTTTAAGAAAATTCTATGAGTTTGGGAGTTTACTTCCTTGTTTTTGATGATATTTTGGTGATTTAAATGCATGAATAAGTCCGTAGGATGATTTGGGAGTCGTGTGTGTTTTTGGTTTTGAGTCCTGAGGGCTCGGGTGGGTTTCGGGTAGCTAACGGGGTGTAAAACGACTTAGAATTTCTGGTGTAGAAGTCCATATCTGGTTTTGTTCAGTGCGATCGCAGGTCTAGCTCCGCGATCGCATGGTGTATCTGAGAGGGGAGGGTTCTATGACTCTATGTGATTGCATAGTTGCTTCCGCGATCGCATAGAGTATAGGTGGTCTGGGGTGGGGGCTGGGTAACATCTCTCTGCGATCGCACCATACACTTCGCGATCACAGACGTATGGGTCAAGCTCTTCCGCGATCGCACCTTTTGTTTCGCGGTCTCATAGTAGGGAAAACTTCAAGATATGCGATCACAACCCCTCTTCCGCGATCGCAGAGAACAAATTCGTTCAGTGATTTTTAATAACCCCAAACAGAATTGTTACGGGACTTACTCCCAATTTTCACTACCCTCCTTCTTCCCCACACCCCATAAGCGATCTTTGAAGGGTTCTTCCTCCATAGATCCATAGGTAAGTGTTCTTAACATCATTTTCTCTTACTTTCATCAACTAATCACTAGAATCTAGGCCTAAAATCCTAAAATCAAAGTAGAAATTAGGGGTTTTGGGGTAGAGTTAGGGTTTATGGGATTTTGGGTAATTCAACCTCAATTTGGGGTCGGATTTCAAAATAAATTATATATTTGAACTCGTGGGTGTATGGTTAATCGGGTTTTAGTCTGAGCCTCGTGTTGGGACCAAGCGGGCCCGGGGTCGAATTTTGGTATTTTTTGAAGAATGCTAGAAAATGGATAATTAGGCTATGGGATTGAATTATTGAGTCATTATTGATGTATTTAAGTTAATTATGTCTAGATATTGTCGTTTCAGAGTTGAATTCAAAAGGAAAGGCGGTGTTAGAGGCTTGAATTGCTATTTTTGGACCCGAGGTAAGTGTCTTGCCCAACTTTGGTGAGGGAATATGTGTTGTGTGCTATGTGCTATGTGTTACCATGTTCAATGCGTAGGTGAGGTGACGAGTACCTATGAATTGTGTGTCAAGCATGCTCGTGAGTCTATTTTGATGAAATTCTTGTTATTACTTCCATATTCATTGTATTATGAAATTGTCTCTACTTGGAAGTTGATTGTTGTTGAAGATGCTTGTTGAAGAACTTGTGATGTAATGGTTCTATTGAGAACCCCACTATAAAGGATATACGTGAAAAGATTGGTTATAGCTGAGACCCTTGCCGGGCAATATTATGATATTGACTGATATTTTCCCCTTGCTTGGTGACTATGAATTGTACTCCCACTATGCTGCATTCCCTTGCCATTGATATTGTCATTGTCCTGGTGAGGAATAGTGTAAAGCACGAAGGGTGATGCCGTGCCACGAATTACATTGATACATCATACATCGCATAGTGAGAAAGAAAGTGAAAGAACTAAGGGTAATGTCGTGCCATGATTTACATTGTCATACATTATACATTACATCATGAGAAAGAGAGTAAAAGCACGAAGGGTGATGCCGTGCCATGACTTACATCATTATACATCGTACATTGCATTGGGAGGAAGAGAGTAAAAGCACTAAGGGTGATGTCGTGCCATTATTTACCTTCCTGGCATTTATACCATTTCATTAACATTTTCGTTAACCTATCTGGTCATTACATTCTCCACATCTAAACAAAATGTTCATCCTCGATCGGACATAGAAATGTACATGGACTGGTAAAAAGATGTGAATATCTACTCCTCATGTTGGACTCGGACTCTCATGTAGCCTCCTTAATTGGGTGACCTCTCAAGCACACTTTCACAACAGGAATATTCTTAAATATCAACTTTCGAACATGGCGGTCTAGAATAGCCACCGACTCTTCCTCATAAGTCAAATTCTCATCAAGCTGCACCATGCTAAAGTCCAAAACATGTGACCTATCTTCATGGTACTTCTTACGCATGGAAATGTGAATTACCGGATGTACCCCCTCTAGGCTAGGAGGCAACACAAGCCTATAAGAAACCTCCCCAATTCTCTCCAAGTTCTCAAATGGGCCAATAAACCTCGGATTCAACTTGCCCTTCTTCCCAAATCGCATCACGCCCATCATAGGCGACGCTCGAAGAAGAAACTTCTCACCCTCCATGTAATCCATATCTCGAGCCTTCCTATCAGCATAACTCTTTTTCCTAGACTGTGTTGTATGAAGCCTATCCTGAATCAATTCACTTTATCCAAAGCGTCACAAACCAAGTTTGTGCCCATCAATCTAGCCTCATCGTGGCTCAAACCATCCAACCAAAGAACGACATCTCCTCTTATATAATACTTCATGCGGAGCAATTTGGACACTCGATTGATAGTTGTGGTTGTAGGCAAACTCTGATAGAAGTAGAAACTAGTCCCACTGACCCGCAAAATCAATAGAGCATGCCCTCAACATGTCCTCCAAAATTTGAATGGTCTGCACGGACTTCCCATCTGTTTGAGGGTAAAATGTGATACTCGATTCAACCTACGTGCCCAACTCACGTTGCACAACTCTCAAAAAGTGGGAAGTGAACTGCGTGACGTGGTCTGAAATGATTGAAATGGGCATAGCATGCAGGCGGTTAATATCCATGATGTAAATCTGAGACAATTGCTCAGAAGAGTAGAAAGTAATAACCGGAATAAAATGTGCTGACTTAGTCAACCGGTCCGTGATGACCCAAATAACATCATACTTTCTCAAGGTTCGTGTTAAGCCTACCGCAAAGTCCATAGTGATGCGCTCCCAAGTCCACTAAGGTATCACTAACTTCTGAGTCAAACCACCCGGTTTCTGAAGTTCATACTTTACCTACTGACAATTCAAGCACCGAGAGACATGTCCAAGAATGTCTTTCTTCATCTTCTGCCACTCATGATACATCTTCGTGACACCTGGGTGAATAGAATACCGTGAACTATGGGCCTCCTCAAGGATCAACTCTCTCAAACAATCAATATTTGGAACACAAATCCAGCCTTGGAGCCTCATAACACCATCATTCCCAATCTAACCCGTCTTGGCACCACCTCGCTGCACCGTGTCTTTTAACCCAAAAAAGTGAGGATCATCAAATTGGAAAGCCTTGATATGCTCCAACAAGGATTATTCTGCCACAACACAAGCAAGAACCCTACAAGGCTCTGAAATATCCAACCTCACAAACCATTTAGCCAACTCAACACCCATGGCCAATGGCCTCTCTACTACTGATAAAAATTTCAAGCTACCCATGCTCCCTGCCTTCCTACTCAAGGCATCGACCACTATATTAACCTTCCCGGATGGTACAATATGGTAATATCAAAGTTTTTCAATAACTCTAACCATCTCCACTGCCTAAAATTAAGATCCTTTGGCTTGAACATCTCTTGGGGAATCTGACGATCAGTGTAGACCTCACATAGCACGCCATATAATTAATGTCTCCAAATCTTGAGTGCATTCACAATAGATGCTAATTCTAAATCATACATGGGGTAGTTCTTCTCATGGATACTTAGCTGACGAGACACATAGGCAATCACTCTACCATCCTGCATCAATATCGCACTAAGTCCAATACGTGATGCATGATAATACACATTGTAAGACCCTGAACTTGTGGGGAACACCAACACGGGATTGTAGTCAAGCAGTCTTGAGCTTTTGAAATCTCTCCTCACACTCGTCAGACCATCTGAAAGGAGCACCATTCTGGGTCAACTTGGTCAATGAGGTTGAGATAAATGAAAACCACTCCGCGAAACAACGATATAGCCCGCCAAACCCAAGAAGCTCCGAACCTCTGTAGATGAAGTAGGTATAGGCCAGTTCTGAACTACCTCAATCTTCTCGGGATCCACCTTGACACCATATGAAGATACAACATGACCCAAAAAGGCAACTGACTCCAACCAGAACTCACACTTCAAAAACCTGGCATATAGCTAACGATCCTTCAAAATCTAAAGTACAATCCTTAGGTGTTGCTCATGCTCCTCTCTACTATGAGAGTCAACTAGAATATCATCAATGAAGATAATCACAAAGGAGTCCAAATAAGGCCTGAACACTTGGTTCACCAAATCCATGAAAGATGGAGCATTAATATAACCACATGACATCACCAAAAACTCATAATGACCATAACGAGTCTTAACATTTGCCTTATGGACATCAATTGCCCTATTCTTCACCTAATGGTAGCCATATCTCAAGTCAATCTTGGAAAAAATCTTGTCACCCTGAAGCAGGTCAAATAGATCATTGATCATAGGCAACGGAAACTTGTTCTTGATGGTAACCTTATTCAATTGTCTATAATCAATGCACATCTTCATCGGTCCGTACTTTTTCTTAACAAACAACATTGTTGCACCCCAAAGCAAAACGCGTGGTATAGTGGTATAGAAATAGGCTGGGTGTCCAGAACCAAATTAATACAAAAGTCAATATCCTTTTTGGGTGGCATACCTAGCAAATCTGTAGGAAATACCTTTGGAAACTCCCTCACACCCGGTACCGCAACCATAGGAGAAACCTCCATACTAGAATCCCGAATGTAAGTCAAATATGCTAAACATCACTTCTCAACCATACACCAAGCCGTAAAATATGAAACCCCCTACTAGTAGAGTGACCGAGAGTCCCTCTCCACTCTAATCTATGCAACCCCGGCACAGCTAGAGTCACAGTCTTGGCATGACAATCCAAGATAGCATGATATGGGACAACCGATCCATACCAAGGATGACCTCATAATCCATCATATTTAGCAACAAAAGATCAACAATAGTTTCGAAACAATTAATAGTAATAACACAAGAACGTTACACCTGATCAACTAATATGGAATCTCCAATCGGTGTAGACATAGAAATAAGAACATCAAGAGAATCACGAGCCATACTCAAGTGCGAAGCAAAATATTAAGACACATAAAATTATATAGAACCCGGATCAAACAACATGGAAGCATATCTATGACATACTAAGATAATACATGTAATAACTACATCAAATGACTCCATCTGGGCCTACCCGAAAATGCTTAACAACGAGGCTGAGCCTCACCAATCTATACTCCACCTTTAGGGTGACCTTTTACTGAATCGCCTCCACCTCTAACTGGTTGGCCTCTACCTCTGGCTACCTAACCCCTGCCTCCAGCTGGCTGAGCGAGTGGTGAAGTAACCAGTGCCGGAATCATGGCACGAGCATCCTAATGTGGCCTACTACTTTGTGATCTAAGACAAAATCTCGTAGTGTGCCTCATATCTCCACACATATCCAAAGTCCTCTAATGACATGGTTGTTGAACATCGATTTGTCTCTGTTGACCCGATTAACCACCATGGTAGCAATGTATCGAAGGTGCATTAACGGGAGTTGGAGGTGCACTGTATGCTAGCTGCTCGAAACAAGGTCCATAAGAATAGTGACTGCCTAATGCACCATGGGTGACCTGTAGTGCTGACTGTACTGTCCTGATAGGATGGCCTTTACCAAAGGAACCCTTCCTCTAAACGAGGCACCACTAAGTCCTCCAAAATGATGGGGCCATTTGTCTGAGGTCGTCTCTCTCGCTTGGCCTCTAATACGCTATATCCTCTTGGTAGTCTCCACCACTTGAGTGAAAGAAGTCTCAGTCTCGGCCTCTCTGCCATCTGAAGTATGATGTCGTACGAAAGACCCTCTGTGAACTTTCGTACCTTCTCACTCTCAGTAGGGATCAAGATAGTTGCATGGAGGGACAAGTCAACAAATCTTGTCTCATATTGAGTAGCTGTTATACTACCCTGCTGAAGGCACTCGAGCTAGTTGCACTGCTCATCTCTCTGAGTAGAGGGGGGAATAAACTTCTCCAAAAACAACTACGAGAATTGAGCCCATGTAAGAGGATGTGATCTCGCTAGCCTGTCCAGATCATAAACCTACCACCACCTCTTTGCATAACCATGCATTTGAAAAACGATAAAATCAACTCTATTGGACTTTAGGTTGAGCAAAATCCCATGGCAGTGACCCAAGAAGTCCTAAGCATCCTCTGAAGGTGAAACAGAAAAGTGGGGGAAATAACTTGGTGAACTTGTCAAACCTCTTCAACTCATCAGTTGATATCGCGGGTTTGTCCCCCATCTGTGTTGCAATAACAGGTCGAACCACTACAACTGGTAGAACTCCTAGGTTTTGATAACCATGGTCCATATGCTCTAGGGTATGATTAGAAGAGTCTGAGCACCTCCCCGGCCTGAGAAACGACTGGAAACATACTGTCTTGAGCCATTCCGTCCATGAAGAAAACCATGCGGACTAAGGCGTCCTGAAGCACTAGGGTAGCAATGAACCCCTCCGGGACCTGAGTCGATCCTACTGGATCAACCTAATTGTGGACCTCGTCATCCTGAAGTTATCCAGGGCTTAACTATGAGTGTTGTTGCGCGTGCTCTAGGCTCCCATACCCCAAGTACTGGCTGCAACCTAGAGCTTTGGTGTTTGATGAGCTGCGGGTGAAACACGTGTCTTTACCCTCTGTGAGAGAATAACAGAAGAAAGATTCAAACTTTATGATAGAATAAAGTCACACGATATATAAAGAAAGAAAGTGAAGTGTCTTAAAGTCTTATAGCCTCTACAAGATAAGTACAAACGTCTCCATACTGATCCTCAAGACTCTAACAAGCTTTCTCATAACTCGTGAGACCTATGCAACCTAGGGCTTTGATACCTGATCATGTCCAATTCAAACCCAATTAAGGAGTATTAAACGGTCATTAAAATTATAATAATCAACACGAGTCGGGGTTGAATCCACATGGAATTTAAAGTGGTGTTAAGGTAAACACTCAAGATTTTTTTAAAACCAAATTTAGCCTTCAAACAAAATTGGGTAACAAATATCTAAATTAACTTCTAAGAGGTTTAACTAACTAATGAGAAAATAATGTTTGAAATGTTTTTTTGATGTTTTTATCAAATAGGAAAAAACCTAGGGTTGTAACCTTCACCTAGGTGTAAACCTAATGGGTAGAGTAAATATATGCTTGCTTGTTAGATCAGGGTTCATAATGACTCTCAATGCTTAAGTGCCCACTCCTCTAGGTTAAAGAGTGATTATGCCCAAATTGACTTTCTCAAGACCAAATGGGTAGCAATCAAAACAATTGAATATGAGTCCAAGTTGGATTATCCTTATCGCTAGTTCAAATTCTTTAATCAAACTAATCAAAGCTTTAACTAGCTCAATTCCTTATAAGCCAAGTTTTCCTAAACTAAGTTCCTCTTTCTCAAGTAAGAACTAAGCCAAACAGGCATGAATCAATATTTGTAACCATCAAAGTATAAAGCATAAACAAGGCTACATAACATCCACCTAATCAATAGCAAGAACTAATATTAAACACCCATAAGTTTTACACGCTAGTGTTGGATCACAACCCTTGATAAAATCTATCTACTCATAATAATTGACATAGAAAAATAAAAAGAAGAAGTTATTGAAGACATAAATCTAAAATTAATGGGTCTTCTCTAATTCTTGCTTCAAGTTACCCAAAATGGCTAAATATAACTGCTAGTTGTTATTACAGTACAAACGTTTCCCTAAAAAAGTGTTCCTCATCTATTTATAGTGCTCTGAATCACTAACAAAAATACCCTTCAAAGGGTTTTGCGGCCGCACAATTACATTTGTTGTCCGCACTTTGGTCTGTTTCTCTTGTAGGTGCTTTCAGTTGGAGGGATTGTGCGGCCGTGCATAAGCTTCTATGGCCACACTTCAGCTTCTGCAGTCGCACAATTTGGTTGCAGACCTCACTTTGAGGAGGCTTCAGACTTGTTCAATTGTAACCTCTTTAATCTTTCAGTCTTCATTAGTGCGAACCTCAAGTGCGACCACACTTCTTGGCCTACGTACCTCTCTTTTGCATGATACCCTTGAAGATTTAGTTTCTCTTTTACGGCCACATATCATTTTCTACGGGCCGTATTTTCTTTTGCAGCCGTAAATGGAATTTTGCGGATCACACTGCTTTTGTACTCCTCTTGATTATTTAGATATAGAGTATCTCCTTTTTGAGTTAGATTTTTTCTTGAGCTCATATTCCATATCACACCTACAATTCACACATTTTCATTAGATTCGGGAGCAAAAAAATCACTAATTTCGAACTAAAAACTAAAGCAAGAAGATACTAATAAGTGGTTAAAATCCACACTCATCAATAGCAACTTGTCACAACAAAAAAATCCAACTCACGGGGTCGTGATGGTTCCTAACACCACTTGTTAGGCAAGATAACACATAATGATAAATACAAAAGAAAAAAAATATAACCGATGACAACAAATTGATAACATAGAGTAAAGCCAACTCAAAAACATACATAACAAGTCTAAATGTCAACACTAAAGATCAACCATCCCAAGACGTGGAGTTAGAATACATGAGCTACTAGAGTTTGCTAAATACATTGTCTTGAAAGAAATACTATATTGTCTGGAAAAGTAGACATGGTACACAAGAAATGGAAAGATGACTCTAAGGCCTGCAAATGATATGTAGCTTTACCTTGAATCACCTATCTGGTATCCGCTATGCACCTTTCGGGACTACGCTGGTACCAATGTCCAAAATTGCACAAGATGTGCAGAAGTGTAGTGCGAGTACAACCGACCCAATGTACTCCATAAGTGTCAAGCCTAACCCCGACGATGTAGTGGTGAGGCTAAGACAAGACACCTACATCTAAACCTGTGTAGTTAAGTAACGAGAATTAACGAGATGACAAGTAACATATCAAGTAAAGTGACAAGGTAACAACATGTGAGTCGGTCAACAAGTATATAGGTACAAAGATATAGAACGGGAAAATAAAGTAAGGCACTACCGTAGTGAACCAAAACATATGCTTCTACAAACAACTTAGAACAAACCTTTCAAATATAATAGCAAAGCAACATAACTAAGCCCTCAGTACGAATAGAAAAATAAAGAACAACAACATCAATAAAAGGCACATCATTAACCCTCGTGCTTTTATTATCAACTTCACCAATAAGCATAGTAGCAAGCACGGAAACACCCTTCGTGCACATTCTCTATTTCTCTCAAGCACGGTAACACGCTTCGTGCAATGATATGTGTGTGTGTGTGTCAGAGAGAGAGTGAGAGAGTGTGTATAATTTAGGCACGGAAACACCCTCGGTACACAATTACTCTTCCTTACAAGCACGGAAAAACCCTTCGTCCTATTTACTCTTCCTCACCAAGCTTCACATGTAACACAGTACCAAGCAAGGTGGGAAGCATCAGCAACATCAAAGATAACATTTGAACATAGCTCGTCATATGAAAATTTACCAACACAATTACACCAATATTGTGATGACCCAAGGGGTCATTTTATAAAATTAGACTCTGTTCCATGCTTAATAGCCGTAAAAAGACTCAAATTAAATACCTCAATTTGCGTGCACAGTCCGGACGTGAAACCGGAAAGCTTTTATGAGAAAATATGAGGAATAGTGATTTTTAGAATTTAAATTTGATAAAAGTTGACTTTGGCCAACATTTTGAGTAAACATACCTGGATCCGTGTTCCGACGATCCCGGGAGGTCTGCAGTAAAATATGGGACTCGGGTGTATGCCCTAAAATGAATTCCGAGGTCCCTAGCCTTAGAAATCAATTTTTGAAAGAAATTGTTTTGCTGAAATATTTGAGAATTAAAGAAAAGAAATAATGCTGAAAATCATTGGTATCGGGTCCGTAGTTTGGTTTCGGAGCCCGGTACAGCTTTGTTATGATATTTAAAGGTTGACTGTGAAATTTGGTGAAAAACGGAGTTTGTTTGACGTGATTCGGACATCCGGTTGAGATATTATGAACTTTAAGAGCTTTTGTTGAAAATGATGAGTTTTGAGGTTTAATTTATGGATTTACATTTTATTTTCATGATGCTATCGCACGAGCAAGTCTGTACAATGTTATTAGAGTGTCGTGCATGATTTGTTTAGAGCCCCGAGGGCTCGGGTGAGTTTCGGATAGGCCACAGGGTGTTTTTCACCTTATATGAACTGCTGGTTTTTTCATTGCTGGTGCGCCTGGAATTTCAACTGTGCGATCGCATTGCCTTATCTGCGATCGCACAGTGCAAGCTCAGGGGGGCCCAGAATTGTATTGTGTGATCGCACAGTTCTTCCCGCGATCACGGTAGCCAACCTCCCCTACCCTGTGCGAACGCACACCCCACCCCGCGATCGCACCGCTCAAGTCCCCCGTACCCTGTGCGATCGCAACCCATTTAATGCGATCGCATAGTGCCCCAGCCCAGCTATTATAAATATCGAATTAAAACCGGGCAGAACTCTTTCTTCTCCAATTTTTCGAGGTTCCAGCCCTAAAACGAGTTTTCTTTAACAATTTTCATCCCCAATTCATAGGTAATCAATTCCAAACCTTGTTCTTTCAATTCCTAACTATTTTGCATCACTTTTAAATCAAAAACAAAGAATTTTCATAGTAAAAATCTAGGACTTGGGTAGAATTAGGGAATTTTGTAAAAATTAAATTTTTATATCAAATTAAGGTTGGATTTCAAAACTAATAGCATATTTGGGTTCGTGGGTGAATGGGTAAACGTAATTTGGTCCGAACCTCGAGTTTAGACCAAGCGGGCCCGGGGTCGGGTTTTCACTTTTTTTTTAGAAAACTTAGGAAAAATTGTATTTTTCAATAAAGCTAGTTCCTTTAGCATTAGTTAATGATATTAAGTTAATTTTGATTAGATTCGAGCAAGTTAGAGGTAAATTCAAAAGGAAAAGCAATAATTGAGCAGTGAGTGGCCTGCGGAATTGAGGTAAGTGTTTGGTCTAACTTTGGCTTGAGGGAATAGGACTCCCCACTTGTTTGTTATGTGAAATTCATGGGCGTGGTGTATAGGTGTGGTGACGAGTATCTATGCACCACCCAAATTGGTTGATAAACATGATCCCCTTTCCTGTTCTCCACTTATTTGATCATTGTCTTAACTGTTATATGTTCATTATTGTTTCTATGACTATTTGGCCTTGTTGAATTGTTGTTAGTTATTGTTGTGACTATTTGGAAAGATTATTGGTTGTTTGAGATGGTTTTCTTGTGATATGAACATGGTTGAGAGGTTGTGTCACGACCCCAAATCCTAACAGGCCGTGATGGCGCCTATCGTGGAACTAGGCTAGCCAACCATCACTTTACTACGCATTTGTTCAATTATCATAGTGCACAATTTAATAATAAACATGCAACCATAGCATCAATAATATAAATAAGTCTTAGCGTTCCCATATTAGCCTAAACAACCTCCCAAGAAGTGGAGTCAATAGTCATGAGCATCTAAGAATAAATAAATCTAAATCTTCTAAAACTATAATATATGTCTCTGAATCAAATACTAAATCTAAATAGGGAAGGGAAATAGAGAAGCTGTGGACGCTGGACAGCTACCTCGAAATCCCGTGAAATGCTACTATCGAACCTGCGTCAGCTACTGCTACGAGCTAGTACCTGGATCTGTGCAAAGAGGCACAGGGAGTCTTTATGAGTACGCCAACTCAATAGTAATGAAAATAAATCGCAGTCGGAGTAATATAAACACACAGAACAGGTACACAATTCCACAAACCAGTAAAACACCAAGTCACCATGTAGTATTCAGCAAGTACATAAGTTCGAAATCAGTTTCCAGAAATCCTTTGAAAACAAGTGCAATATAAGTATATCTCAATAAAATTCTCAGTAAAACCAGTTTGAAAACGAAGTAAATATCTTTATAAAACTGCCCCTCGGGCCATAATCAATTCTCATCACAATATCTTTCAGTATTAGCCCATCAGGCAACCTCACCATCACTCTGCCCCTCAGGCAACCTCACAAACACTCTGCCCATCAGGCATCCTCACAATCACTCTGCCCATCAGGCATCCTCACCATCACTCTTCATAAGCCCCGCGGGCATCACTCAATTGGTATCGGCGCTCACTGGGGGTGTGTACAGACTCCGGAGGGTCTCCTACAGCCCAAGCGCTATAATAAGCCACAACATAGCATAAATCACACACAATATAGGCCCTCAACCTCACTCATATCATATCATCCTCACAATATAGGCCAGCAGCCTCACTCAGTCAGACACTCTCAATTTGCCCTTCAGGCCATAATATATCGGGTTCTCGACCCAAAAACAGTGTTTCATTTTCAAGAAGTAGTATCAAAATACTCTGGTCAAAACAATTTCACAGAAAAGACTGAGTGAAAATCATAACCTATTAGTGAGGAAAATAGTAAAAACATCCCCCAAGGGGTAAACAGATCGGCACTAGGCCCTAAACATGGCTTACAGCCCAAATCATATCAAGTATATATAGTACTATTGGAAATAAGCTTTAAAAGCCGTTTCGCAACTCAATAGTCGCCTAAGTAAGGAATATATCTCCAAAGTTTCAACCTTTGCATTTCAAAACTCATGAAAGGGTGCATAGTCCGGGGTTTCATACCCTCAGGACAGGATTTAAAGACATTACTTACCTCAAAACTAGCCCGGAATTATTCCGCAATGCACTTGCCTCTCGAATCAACCTCCGAAGGCTCCAAATCTACCAAGTTTAGATTTTTGTCATCAATATATGCTTAAGGAACGAATTCCAATTGAAAAATATCGAATTTAACTCAAAAATCCAAACCGGTCAAAACTCGGCCCCCGGGACCGCATCCGGAAACTCAGAAATGTTTATACAAAAGTGTTCTTCGTCCTCTCACGAGTCTGTACATATAAAGAACACCAAAATCGGAGTTCGTTTGACCCCTCAAATCGACCCTTGAAGATCTCATAATCTCAAGCCCTAAACCCAATTTTTCTACTGATTTTCCATGAATTTACACTGGTTTATGTTCTATAATCACCCATAATAGAGTTTTAATGACTAGAACACTTACCTCAATGGAGAACAAGGATTTCCCTCTTCAAAATCGCCCCCAAGAGCTCTTTTCCGTACAACAATGGTGAAAAATAAAGTTTAAATCGCGGAGGGTTTATTTTTATATTTTTGAACAGTGGTTCCGCGCCTGCGGCCACTTTAGCGCACATGCGGACNTCTGAACAGTGGTTCCGCGCCAGCGGCCACTTTAGTGCACCTGCGGACCCGCACCTGCGGTCCCAGGTCCGCACCTGCGGTCCCAGGTCCGCACCTGCGGAGAATCCCCAAAAACTCGGCCTCCGCACCTGCGCCCTTTTTCTCCGGACCTGCGACTTCGCAGGTGCGATCCTACTCCCGCACATGTGATCCTCTACTAAGACCCTCACTTCCGCACCTGCGATCAAACATCCGCAGGTGCAGAAATCTCTGTGATTACACACCAGTAGATTTTTGCTGCAATTTCCAACTTCCAAAATTCCCGTTAACCATCTGAAATCAATCTCGAGCCCCTCGGGACCTCAACCAAACATACCAACACCTCACATATGATCATTTAAACTTAGTTGCACTCTCAAAACACCAAAACTAACATCAAAACACCAAATCTACATCAGATTCAAGCCTAAGAACTTTGATATTTCTAAAATCCACCAACGATGCTGAAACTATTCAAAACAACTCCGATTGACATGAAATTTTGCAGACACATCCAAAATGACATTACAAACTTGTTCCAACTGTCGGAATTCCATTCCGACCCCGATATCCTATTTTCCACTGCCGACCGGAAATCACCAAAAACTAACTTTCACCAATTCAAGCTTAATTCTACATCGGTCATCACAAAATTATTCTGAACACACTCTTAAGTCCCAAATCACCTAACGAAGCTATTCGAACCATAAAATTCGCATTCCGAGGTCGTTTACCAATAAGTCAACTCTTAATTGACTTTTCCCATTTTAAGGCTATTTTTAAAGGCTAATTGATTGAACTCTCACTATAATCACTTCGATTTCAAGTCTATCAACTCTAACACATCAATAACAGTTAAACCAAGCTATAACAAGTCAATAACAATAATTTAAATTCAGGTTTTACGTAACGACGGACCGGGTCGTTACATTCTCCCCCTCTTAAATAAACGTTCGTCCTCGAACGAGTCTAGAAACATACCTGGAGTCTCAAACAAGTGCAGATATTTGCTCTACATCTCCCGCTCGGTATCCCAAGTAGACTCCTCTACTGGCTGACCTCTCCGCTGCACCTTTACTGATGCTATCTCCTTAGATCTCAACTTTCTGACCTCACGAGCTAAAATAGCTACTGGCTCAACCTCATATGACATATCACCCTCGAGCTAAAATGTGCTGGAGTCTAACACATGAGACGGATCACCAACATATTTTCTGAGCATCGACACATGAAACACCGGATGAACACTCGACAAGCTGGGTGGCAAGGCAAGTCTATAAGCCACTTCTCCAACCTTCTGAAGCACCTCAAAAGGACCAATGAACAGTGGAATAAGCTTTCCTCTCTTTACGAACCGCATAACACCCTTCATGGGTGATACTTTTAGCAGTACCTTCTCACCTTCCATAAATGACACATCCCAAACCTTCCGGTTCGCATAACTCTTCTGCCTAGACTGCGCCGTGCGAAGTCGCTCCTGAATCAACTTCACCTTCTCCAACGCATCATGAATCAAGTCTGTGCACAATAACTTAGCCTCACCAGGCTCGAACCAACCAACCGGAGATCTACACCTCCTACTATATAACGCCTCATACGGGGCCATCCGAATACTGGACTGATAGCTGTTATTATATGCAAACTCCGCTAATGGCAGAAACTGATCCCATGAACCACCAAAGTCAATCACACAAGCCCGTAACATATCCTCCAATATCTGAATAGTCCGTTCCGACTGCCCGTCGGTCTGAGGGTGAAATGCAGTGCTCAACTCTACATCAGTACCCATACCTTTCTGTACGGCATCCAAAACTGAGATGTGAACTGCCTCTGCCAGAAATAGTAGAAACCGGAACTCCATGCAACCGGACAATCTCCTTAATGAAGATACCAACTAACCGCTCTGAAGTATAAGTAGTACTGACATGAATGAAATGCGCAGACTTGGTCAATCTATCCACAATGACCCAAATAGCATCAAAACCCTTCGAAGTTCGTGGAAGCCCAACTACAAGGTCCATAGTAATCCTCTCCCATTTCTACTCTGGAATATCTAACCTCTGAAGCAAACCGCCTGGTCTCTGGTGCTCGTACTTGACATGCTAGCAGTTGAGACACCGTGCTACATACTCAACAATATCTCTCTTCATCCGTCTCCACCAATACTGTTGTCTTAGATCCTGATACGTCTTCGCGGCACCCGGATGAATGGAATACCGCGAGCTGTGAGCCTCTGCTAATATCAACTCTCGAATACCAGCTACATTGGGCATGCAAATGCGGCCCTGCATCCTCATAACTCCATCATCACCAATAGTCACATCTCTGGCATCACCCCGACGAACTCTATCCTGAAGAACTAATAAGTGCCGATCATCATACTATCGTGCCTTTAATCTGATCAAATAAAGAAGACCGGGAAGACATGCTAGCTACCACCCGTGGAGGGTCTGACAAATCCAACCTCACTAACTGAACTGCTAAAGCTTGAACATCAAGGGCTAAAGGTCGCTCTGCTGCTGAAAGATTAGCTAGANTCCTTCTGCCTTAGCAGATACTGCAAGCTACGATGATCGGTGAAAATCTCACACTGCACTCCATACAAATAATGCCGCCAAATCTTTAAGGCATGAACAATGGCTGCTAACTCGAGATCATGCACTGGATAATTCTTTTCGTGCACCTTCAACTGTCTCGATGCGTAGGCAATCACCCTACCGTCCTTCATCAACACCGCTCCCAAGCCAACTCTAGAAGCATCACAATAAACCGTGTAAGAACCCGAACCAGTAGGCAACACTAATACCGGAGTTGTGGTCAATGCTGACTTGAGCTTCTGAAAGCTCTCCTCACATTCATCGGACCCTCTGAATAGAACATCCTTCTGTGTCAATTTTGTCAGAAGTGAAGCAATAGAAGAAAATCCTTCCACAAAGCGACGGTAGTAACCCGCCAGACCAAGAAAACTCCGAATCTCTGTAGCTGAGGACGGTCTAGGCCAACTTTGCACCGCCTCAATCTTTTTCGGATCCACCTGAATACCCTCACTAGACACCACGTGCCCCAAGAAAGCTACTGAACCAAGCCAAAACTCACACTTAGAGAATTTTGCATAAAGCTTCTCCTCCCTCAATCTCTGCAACACGATTCTCAAGTGCTGAGCATGCTCTTCCTGGCTACGAGAATAAACCAGGATGTCATCAATGAACACAATAACGAAAGTATCAAGATAAGGCTGAAACACGATGTTCATCAATTGTCTGAATGCTGCTGGGGCATTGGTCAGCCCAAATGACATAACCAAAAACTCATAATGATCGTATCTGGTTCTGAAAGCCGTCTTCGGAATATCAGAATCCCGAATCTTCAACTGATGATACCCCGACCTCAAGTCAATCTTGGAGAATACCTTAGCTCCCTGAAGCTGATCAAAGAAGTCATCAATACGAGGCAACGGATAACGATTCTTCATTGTAACCTTATTCAAATGTCTATAGCCAATACACCTGCGCATCGAACCAACTTCTTTTTCACAAACAACACCGGTGCACCCCAAGGCGATACACTAGGCCGAATGAACCCCCTAAGAGTTCCTGAAGCTTCCCTTTCAATTCTTTCAACTTTGCTGGTGCCATGCGGTAAGGTGGAATAGAGATAGGCTGAGTGTCCGGCACCAAGTCGATACCAAAATCAATATCCCTGTCAGGTGACATGCCTGGCAGGTCTGCAGGGAATACATCCAGAAAATTATGGACTACAGGGACAAAATCAACAGATGGGGTCTCACTACTAACATCCCTCACAAACGCAAGGTAAGATTCAGTCCCTTTTTCAACCATTCGCTGAGCCCTTAAATAAGAAATCACTCTGCTAGGCACATGCTCTACAAACCCTCTCCACTCAACTCTTGGAACTCCGGGCATAGCTAAGGTCACGGTCTTAGCGTGACAATCAAGAATCGCATGACATGGGGATAACCAATCCATGCCCAGAATTACATCAAAATTGACCATACTAAGTAACATCAAGTCCACTCAGGTCTCCAGACCCCCAATAGATATAAGACACGACCGATACACACGGTCCAAAACAATAGTATCACCCACCGGAGTCGAAACATGAACAGAAGTAACTAGGGACTCACGGGGCATATTCAGAAAATGAGCAAAATAGGATGAGACATAAGAGTACGTGGAACCAGGGTCAAATAAAGCCAAAGCATCACTGTGACAAACTGAAATAGTACCTGTAATCACTGCATCTGACGCCATAGCATCAGGCCTAGCCGGAAGTGCATAAATACGTGGCTGGCCTCCACCTGCTCGACCTCCCCCTCTAGGACGGCCTCTAGCTGCCTGACCACCACCCCTAGCAACCTGGGTAGGTGGTGAAGTGATTGGGGCTGAAGCCGAAGGATGAACCCTCTGTTGAGCTAAACTAATAGGACGACGGGGACACTGCCTCCACTCATGTCCGAACTCTCCACACTCATAATAATTACCTGGAGCTGGAGATGAAAACTGACGAAAACCCCTGCCACCATGATAACCACCAGACGAACCATGCATAGAAGAACCCTGATAAGATGATACTCGAGCGGAGCTCTGAGCTGGAAGGGCACTAAAAGATGAACGTCCCTGATGAGAATTGCGAGGACCCTGCCCCGACGATACACCACTGTACGCTGGGCGAACTAACTGTGGAGGTCTAAATGAACGACCTCTGTTAGGCTGAAATTGCCCTCTAAGAGGAGCACCACTGAAATTACCTACTCCCCGAAGCCTCTTGACCTCTCTCTCCTCACGATCCTGCCGATGAACTGACTCAATATCCCGAGCAATATCAATAACCTGCTCAAATGTGACTCAAGACACCCTCTCTCTGGTCATCAAAATCTGAAGCTGATATGAGAGACCATCTACAAACCTCCTAATCCTCTCGCTGTCGGTAGGGACAATCTCAGAAGCATGTCTAGCCAACTCAGAAAACCTCATCTCGTACTGGGTGACTGATAATTCTCCCTGGCGCAGCTACTCAAACTGCCTGCATTGCTCCTCTCTGTGGGACTAAGGAACATATTTCTCCAAAACGATCGTGGAAAACTGTTTCCAGGTGAGAGGTGCTGAACCAACCGGCCTACGCCTCTCGAATGACTCCCACCAAGTAAAAGCAGCACCCGCAAACTGAAATGTAACAAACGAAACCCCACTGGTCTCCAGAATACCCGCAGTACGTAGTATCCTCTCGCATTTATCAAGAAAACTTTGGGCGTCCTCACCCTCTGTGCCACTGAAGGTCAAAGGCTTAAGTTTGTTGAACCTCTCCAACCTACGTTGCTCATCCTCAGGCATAGCAGCAACCACAAAATCTTGAGCTGGAGCAACCGGCTGAACTGGGGTTGCTCCTGGTGCCTAAATACCCCGTACAACCTACTCAGGTGTTCGGGCAGCTGGATTCTGATTGCCTCCCCCGGTCTGAGCTGTATTGGCAGTAGTGGACATAGCAACTGCCTGAGCTAAACTGGAACACACCGTCAATATCTGAGCCAGGGTCTCCTGAAGACCCGGAATAACAATAGGCATTGCCGGTGCCTGAGCTTGTTCCGCTGGAGCACCATCGGCGGGAACCTGATCCTGAACGATAGGGGGATCCTGCGGTACTACCCCGGCTGCTGCCTGGGATGGTCCCCTACCTCTACCACGGCCTCGACCCCTTGTGGGTCTGACTTGTGTCTGGTCATCCTAATCGGTATTGCGTGTCCTCACCATCTGTGAGAGAATGAAACAACGTAAGTATAGATTTCAAGA
>ML250263.1:0-23069 GCA_005239495.1 Nicotiana undulata | reverse complement strand
TCTCAACAGAAGCGAAAACGACCACGGAGGGAACCTCGCCGGCAACCTCAAAAATGACCAACAACTGCTCGTTCTGTTTATGGCTGAGTGCTGTAAAGAGGAGTGAGTTCGGCGGCGAAATTGGCAGCGATTTGAGCTGCTGTTTCAGGGACACTATTTCAGCTCATTTTTGGGTGGTTATGGGCTGTTTTTCGGGCTGATTTTAGGACCGTTTTGTACTGTCTTTCCCAACTGCTTTTGAGGTATTTTTTGAGCTGGGTTTGGCTGGTTTCTATGGCTAAAGCAGTGATAACAAGATGACGGAGTTACAACAGTTTCGGAGTGGTTTTGGGGGCTGATTTAAAGCTATTTTTTTTTTATGGAGTTTGCTTTTGGATCTGTTTCACAGCCGACTTTGCTACGCTTTTGAGACTGGTGTCGGGGTTTTCCCCTCCTCCTATCTACTTGAGTGTATCGATGTGAGGTGGAGAAGGTGATTTGGGGNGGGAAAGAAGAAGATGTCGCGATCAGGATATGTCTGGGTTTATTTTTCCTCCTCTCTGTTTTTTTCCAGCCCCTTTTGTCTATATCTCCTTTGATATGTAATTAGGTCTTTATTATATAGAGGATGAGATTATGGTTGGAATGTGGGGAATTTGGTTGGGCCTCGAATTTTGGGCCCTGAAATTAGGTCAATTTGAAACAAGAGCAAATTTTATCTTTCAAAAATGCTCATTTTACTACTAATTAAATTTATTTTATCAAAACGACCTAATTAATATTTTAACTAATTAAATAAACTAATTGATTAAGCTAATGTATATTTTTTGTGACTTTTATATATTAATCTATCAATTAAAGGGTAATTAATTTCTAAAAATGCGAATTAAACCTAAGATTACATGAAATGAAAAAACGTGACAATTTTTTATGATTTTTTTACGATTTTAAAATATTAAACATGCATGAAATGCAACTAAATAAAGAAAAGTTCCTAAAATTCATTAAAAGTTTATTTTTTGATTATTTTTAGGAGTAATTTCCATGTGGGGCAAAAATTGGGTGTTCACAGCCGGGGTATTCAGGTTTTGCATGAGAACATGTCACCACTGGAGCATAAATTGTTGAAGTTTCAAGAGGAGCTCGACCAGGTCCGGAATCTGGCCAATCTGTCATTTTCCCTCAACATCCGTGACGTCAACCCTACACCACCACAGAATATCCCAAAACCACCAAATCACCCTGCACCTTACCATAATGCCGCTTCCCCAAAGAACCAAACTCTCCCTGCACCATGCAACATTTGCCACAACAACACTTCACCATCCATTCACGAACCTCAAAACCCCATGAAGGACCATTTCCATGCCTACAACAATCTCATCTACGTGGAAACTATGACGCACTCCATTCCGCCTATCTCACATACTTCTGAATCTGATGAGAAGGACTTGCTTATCAAGAGTCTGGTTGAGGAACTTAGAAAGCTGACTAGCCGAGTTCAGGGTGTCGAGGGAGTCAAGGGAATTGAAGGTTTGAGCTATGAAGATCTCTGCATACAACCTGATGTCGAACTACCCGAGGGGTACAAACCTCCAAAGTTCGATATGTTTGATGGCACTGGTGATCTGAGGTCCATCTGAGGACCTACTGTGATAAATTGGTTGGCATAGGAAAAGACGAAAGGATCCGCATGAAGTTGTTCACGAGGAGTCTGAAGGGAGATGCATTGTCTTGGTATATCAGCCAAGACCCTAAGAAATGGTCAAACTGGGTAAGCATGGCAACAGACTTCATGGACAGGTTTAGATTCAATACGGAGAACGCACCAGATGTGTTCTACATCCAAAACTTGAAGAAGGAACCCACAGAAACCTTTCACGAGTATGCTACTCATTGGAGGTCGGAAGCTGCTAAAGTCAGACTTTCTTTAGAGGAAGAACAGATGCACAAGTTCTTCGTCCAAGCTCAGGACCCGCAATATTATGAACGGCTAATGATGGTTGAAGGCCACAGGTTCTCCGACATTATCAAATTGGGAGAGCGAATTGAAGAAGGTATCAAGAACAGTATGGTTACAAATTTTGAAGCTTTGCAAGCCACTAACAAAGATTTACAGTCCGGTGGTGTGTCTAAGAAGAGAGACGTGGGAGCCGTAATGGTTGCACAACAAGCCAAATCCCCACCCAAATACCAAATCTACCTGACACCTCCCTTCACATATCAGCCAACCCCGAACTACCAAGCACCCTCACCTACCTACCAAGCACCTTCACCTTCGTACCAATCTCCACCACCCACATATCAACCTACCCCACATAGATATTCACAACCCGCTCCTGTCTACAACACCTATAATTCCCAGCCACCCCACTATCAATCACCCCCTACCCGCCAAAACTTCCCTAGGCCTCGCCCTAACTTTGATCGTCGCCCTCCAAAATAATATACCGCCATAGCCGAGCCCATCGACCAGTTGTATGAAAAACTCAAAGCTGCTAGTTACGTTACACATATCCCTGATGCCGCCACTGAGAACCCTTCTCAATGTGTTAACCCAAACAAATCTTGTACATACCATTTTGTCATGAAAGGACACACCATCGAAGAATGCCGCTCTCTGAAAGAAAAGATACAGACCCTCATTGATAACAAGATTATTGTGGCAAAAGATCCCGCTCCGAATGTCCGCAATAACCCTTTACCAGACCATAAGGGTGGAGGTATCCATATGATTGAAGTAGATGCTGATTGGAGTGGAACCACCAAGAGGTGATCATTCACGGCGACGGTAGCAACCCTATCTACAGTCGCAATACTATCCCTGTGATTGATGGAAAGAGAAAACTGGGTGAAGGAACTTATCACCAAATTGAGCGAGTCAACTCCATTGACAAACACAAATGGTGGGATACCAAGATGAAGAGCATGAACTGGGGAGGATACGATCCATGTAAAGGTCTCGGTAAGAACCTCTAAGGGATCACAAATCCCATAAAACTCAAGAAACATGGTACTACTTTTGGTCTGGGGTACGAATATACATGGGAAGAATTCAGGAACCGGTCGCCGCCATGGCACGGTCATCACTACCTTTTGGAGCAACCAATACCTCATCTAGAGCAGACCTTCAAGAAGGTTGACATCATCTGTGGGTCAGACGAAGAGGAAGCACTACGGCGATGAGAAATTTGTTTCTAGAGGACGAGGACATGGATTGTTGTGTTGTTCTCGAGGAGGAGGGGAAGGAAGGCCCTTCCATACAAGCAGTAAGCGAGAGAGCATATCTCAAGAACTGGTCTATCAGGACCACCAGAGCCCGCCGAGCCTCGGGGTAGCAAGGCTAAAAACAAGCATTATATTTACTAAACAACTTTCCCTTTTTTGCATTTTTCAATTCCCGCAATAAGATCTTCAATGTTCAAAACAAGTTATTCAATTTATCAAAGCATTTTCAATTTCTTTATGAATCTGATATTCATTTTTACCGTTTTCTCTTATTACTTTATCTATACAGAATTACTATTAATTTACTTGATGAACCGATGACTGTGACGTGCAATGAGACGACGCAACAAACGGACATTGATTCAGACGAAGGCGATATACCCAACAAAATTGTTAAAGAGGCCGAAAACTTTGAAAATAGACCTAAGTCCAACTTAGATGAGACAGAGCTTGTCAACCTGGGAAATTCAGAGAACGTCAAGGAAACACGGATCAATATTCATTTGTCACTATCAGAAAAGAAAGAGTATATAGAGTTTCTACGGGAGTATGAGGAGTAATTCTCCTGGTCGTACGATGACATGACTGGTCTAAGTACGCCCATTGTGGCTCACAAACTGCCAACCAAACCGACATGTCCACCGGTAAAGCAAAAGCTCAAAAAGTTCAAACCTGACATGAGTTTGAAAATCAAGGAAGAAGTTACCAAACAGATCAACGCCAAAGTTCTCTGGGTAGTTGAATACCCGACATGGTTAGCCAACATCGTACCTGTGCCAAATAAAGACGGGAAGGTCAGAGTTTGTGTCGATTACCGGGATCTCAACCGGGCCAGTCCGAAAGATGACTTCCCCTTGCCGAACATACACATTTTAATTGACAACTGTGCTAAACATGAACTACAGTCCTTCGTAGATTGCTTCGCTGGTTATCATCAAATTTGAATGGATGAGGAAGATGCTGAGAAAACGGCGTTCATTACGCCCTAGGGAGTGTACTGTTACAAGATGATGTCGTTCGGTTTAAAGAATGCAGGGGCCACCTACATGAGGGCCATGACTACCATATTCCATGACATGATTCACAAAGAGATCAAGGTGTATGTGGACGACGTCATTATCAAATAAAAGAAAGATGCTGGTCACATGAAATATTTAAGGAAGTTCTTCAATAGGTTGAGAAAATATAATCTGAAGCTGAACCCCGCAAAGTGTGCATTCGGGGTTCCTGCTGGGAAGTTGCTGGGATTCATTGTAAGCCGCCGGGGAATAGAATTGAATCCGTTAAAGGTCAAAGCCATTCAAGAACTACCACCGCCAAGAAACAAGAGAGATGTTATGAGCTTCTTGGGGAGGCTCAATTACATCAGCCGATTCATAGCATAGTCTACAGTCATTTGTGAGCCGATCTTCAAAATGTTAAAGAAGGACGCTGCAACTAAGTGGACCGAGGATTTTATAAAAGCTTTCGACAGAATCAAGGAGTATCTATCCACACCGCTGGTCTTGGTACCACCTGAGCCAGGTAGACCCCTGCTACTCTACCTTGCCGTACTAGATGGAGCTTTCGGTTGCGTTCTGGGGCAGCATGACAAAACAGGGAGAAAGGAACAAGCTATTTATTATCTCAGCAAGAAGTTCACTTCGTATGAAGCCCGGTATTCTTTGCTGGAACGCACTTGCTGCGCTTTGACTTGGGTCGCTCAGAAGCTGAGGCACTACTTCTGTGCCTATACAACATATCTCATATCAAGGATGGATCCATTTAAGTACATTTTTCAGAAGCCCATGCCCACTGGCAAGATAGCCAAGTGGCAAATCCTGCTGAGTGAGTTCGACATTATTTATGTGACTCAAAAAGCGGTCAAGGGACAAGAATTAGCAGACCATCTTGCTGAGAATTCAGTGGACGGAGAATACGAACCCCTAAAAACGTATTTTCCTAATGAAGAAGTATCATTCGTAGGAGAAGACATTGCAGAATCCTATGACGGTTGGAGGATATTCTCTGATGGTGCAACAAACTTCAAAAGAGTCGGTATCGGAGCAGTCTTAATATCGGAAACAGGTCAGCATTATCCAGCATCCGCCAAACTTAAGTTTCCTTGGACCAACAACATGGCTGAATATGAGGCATGTATCTTAGGGCTCAAAATGGCCATTGACATGAACGTCCAGGAGCTGTTAGTGATTGGTGACTCAGACTTATTGGTACATCAAGTACAAGGAGAATGGGCAACTAAAAATTCCAAGATACTAATCTACATCACGTTCAAGAGTTGAGAAAGAGGTTCACAAAGATAGAGTTCCGGCATGTCCCCAGAATCCAGAATGAGTTTTCCGATGCTCTGGCTACCTTGTCATCTATGATTCAGCATCCAGACAAAACTTTCATTGACCCCATTCCAGTGAAAAGTCACAATCAGCTGGCCTACTGTGCCCATGTCGAAGAAGAAGCGGACGGAAATCCTTGGTTCCATGACGTAAATGAATATTTGGCAAGAGGAGAATACCTAGAGCTTGCAAACGCCACTTAGAAGCGCACACTTCGAATATTGTCTAACAATTTCTTTCACAACGGAGCAATCCTGTATAGGAGGACTCCTGATTTGGGGTTATTAAGGTGCGTCGACACAAAAGAAGCATCAAAACTATTGGAAGAAATTCATGTTAGGACATGCGGTCCACATATGAACGAGTTTGTATTAGCGAAGAAGATACTCCAAGCGGGTTACTTTTGGATGACCATGGAAACGGACTGCATCAAGTACGTCCGAAAATGCCACCGCTGTCAGATACATGGAGATATGATAAAGGTACCTCCGAGTGAGCTTAACGCAACAAGTTCACCATGGCCATTCGCCGCCTGGGGCATGGATGTCATTGGACCTATCGAGCATGCCGCCTCTAACAGACACAGTTTTATTCTGGTTGCCATTGATTACTTTACTAAATGGGTCGAAGCAACCTCCTATAAAGCAGTTACCAAGAAAGTCGAGGCCGCCTTTGTCCGCGACCGCGTTATTTGTCGGTTCGGAGTTCCAGAGTCAATCATCACCGACAATGGTTCTAATCTCAACAGTGACTTGATGAAAGCCATGTGTGAAACATTCAAGATCAAACACAAGAACTCCACAGCTTACAGACCTCAGATGAATGGAGTTGTAGAAGCCGCTAACAAAAACATCAAGAAGATACTAAGGAAGATAATAGAAAGGCACAAGCAATGGCATAAGAAGTTATCATTTGCCCTACTGGGGTATCGCACCACAGTCCGCACATCAACCGGGGCAACCCCTACATGCTAGTTTATAATACAGAGGTCGTTATTCCTGCCGAGGTTGAGATTCCATCTTTGAGAATTATACAAGAAGCTGAGCTCAGCAACGCGGAATGGGTAAGGAACCGTTATGATCAACTAGCCCTCATAGACGGAAAGAGAATGAACGCAGTTTGTCATGGTCAACTATATCAGAACAGAATGACTAGAGCCTTCAACAAGAAAGTCAAGCCAAGACGATTCACACCAGGGAAGCTGGTGCTAAAGAAAATCTTTCCCTACCAAGACGAAGACAAAGGGAAGCTTTCTCCCAACTGGCAGGGTCCGTACATGGTTCATAGAGTGCTGACAGTAGGAGCACTCATACTTGCATAAATGGACGGAGAAGTTTGGCCAAAACCAATCAATTCAGATGCAGTCAGGCGCTAATATGTGTAATTCCTTATGCTTTTGTCAACAATGTAAATTGAACTACGCCTGACCTGATTCCCGTTTAAGAGGGGATACGTAGGCAGCCCTATGGGTTCGGTCACAATTCAATAAAAATTTAATTTTCCCACGAATAGAAACTGGGGAAGAATTTTGAGGAGGGCCCTCAAAATTCTGAAGCAAGTTTAGCCGATCCCGAGCAACAGCCAGAAGTATTCACCCGTCAAACTAGGGCAGAATTTTGAGCAGTACCCTCGAAATTCCGTGGCAGGATAGGTTGCAACGTCTTGAACCGCGTCCCGATCGTCGGTTCATCTAAAAACTATACTTTTAGATTATATGCTTATATCTCTACAAAATCATGCATATTTTATTTTGAAACAGCTTGTTTAGCAAATGCTACCCCCGGTGATACAGACAGTATCATCACAATCAAGCAAACGCGACAAGCAAAGCCAGCAGGGATACGAACTAACCTTCCCTTTACAGAACTCACGATCTTTCTTTGGATCCAGGCACAAAGATGGCAAGGACCCCAAAAACATACTATCCACTTGAAGGACATATATTGCTCAAAGACACACTTCTCAAGGTTGTCGCACACGCCGACATCTATTATCACCACAAACGGCACTTCACTTATCGTAATACTCACAACGATCATATCACCGCAATTTATCACCAGCTAAGAACTCCTATCTGCATTTTTATTTTCTGCACTTACACTGCATAAGGCTATTATTCTGCCTTCCGAGGTTAAACGCTACCTTCATCTGCATTTTATCTCC
The DNA here is from genome assembly GCA_005239495.1 of Nicotiana undulata. Taxonomy (NCBI): domain Eukaryota; kingdom Viridiplantae; phylum Streptophyta; class Magnoliopsida; order Solanales; family Solanaceae; genus Nicotiana; species Nicotiana undulata. The sequence continues at coordinate 15,366 of ML250263.1, read as the reverse complement.
TGCATAAGGCTACTTTTCTGCCTTCCGAGACTAAACGTTGTCTCCATCTGCATCTGCATTGCATAAGGCTACCTTTCCGCCTTTCGAGACTAAACGTTGTCTCCACCTGCATTTTATCTCCTGCATAAGGCTACTTTTCTGCCTTCCGAGACTAAACGTTGTCTCCATCTGCATCTGCATTGCATAAGGCTACCTTTCTTCCTTCCGAGACTAAACGTTATCTCCATCTACATTTTATCTCCTGCATAAGGCTACCTTTCTGCCTTTCGAGACTAAACGTTGTCTCCACCTGCATTTTATCTCCTGCATAAGGCTACCTTTCTGCCTTTCGAGACTAAACGCTGTCTCCACCTGCATTTTATCTCCTGCATAAGGCTACCTTTCTGCCTTCCGAGACTAAATGTTGTCTCCACCTGCATTTTATCTCCTGCATAAAGCTACATTTCTGCCTTCCGAGACTAAACATTGTCTCCATCTGCATCTGCATTGCATAAGGCTACCTTTCCGCCTTTCGAGACTAAACGTTGTCTCCACCTGCATTTTATCTCCTGCATAAGGCTACCTTTCTGCCTTCCAAGACTAAACGTTGTCTCCACCTGCATTTTATCTCCTGCATAAGGCTACCTTTCTGCCTTCCAAGACTAAACGCTGTCTCCACCTGCATTTTATCTCCTGCATAAGGCTACCTTTCTGCCTTCCGAGACTAAATGCTGTCTCCACCTGCATTTTATCTCCTGCATAAAGCTACATTTTTGCCTTCCGAGACTAAACGTTGTCTCCATCTGCATCTGCATTGCATAAGGCTACCTTTCCGCCTTTCGAGACTAAACACTGTCTCCATCTGCATTTTATCTCCTGCATAAGGCTACCTTTCTGCCTTCCAAGACTAAACGTTGTCTCCACCTGCATTTTATCTCCTGGATAAGGCTACCTTTCTTCCTTACGAGACTAAACGCTGTCTCCATCTGCATTTTATCTCCTGCATAAGGCTACCTTTCTACCTTCTGAGACTAAACAATGTCTCCACCTGCATTTTATCTCCTACATAAGGCTACCTTTCTGCCTTCCGAGACTAAACGTTGTCTCCACTGCATCTTCATTGCATAAGGATACTTTTCCGCCTTTCGAGACTAAACGTTGTCTCCGCCTGCATTTTATCTCTTGCATAAGGCTACCCATTCTGTCTTCCGAGGTTGAACGCTACCTCCATATGCATTTTGCATTGCATAAGGCTACCATTCTGCCTTCCGAGGCTAAGTGCTTCCTCTTTTTTACTTTTCAAAGCAACTGTTGTCTCTACCAGTATCTACTTCGTTTCCTTTCGGTCTAAGCTCTGCCCTTTTAATTCGCAAGACTAAGCTTTGTCTTGTTAGCATCATACTATTGCATTTTCATGGGCTGAAATATCGCCAACCTATCCAAAGGCGTCATCGTTCAGAGGCACCATCTTCATGGCCCGAGAACATCATTTCATGGACTGAGGATATCTTTTATCAGTTTGCATATCATTATTCAAAGGCATCATGGTTCGGAGGCACCATCTTCATGACCCGAGAACATCATTTCATAGCCTGCGAATCCCGCATCAAGCGATTCATGGCCTAGGACATCATGGTCTAAGGACGCCATCCTCAACCGTCCGAAGACATCATTCATAGTCCAACGGGAATCTGCATCATGTTTAAATTACGCACAATATACGCTTGTTATTCATTTGCAGGAAATCAGGCTAGGAACAGCCATCCAGGTAGGAGCGGACCGCTCCAGTTCTCCTAACTACCCTGTAAATCATTTTGCTCACCTCGCTTTCCACCTTGTGTCCGTCCTTATAGAACGTCACCGGTATACTTCGCCGGTGACTCATGAACTACATACGACCTGATTCTTGTAAAACCAGGAATATGTAGGCAACTCAGAAACCAGGGTGCGACCTAAATCTTTCATACTATTTCCACTCGGTCAAAATTGGCCATCATATCTTTATCCGACAACTCTTTCATCCTTCCCGAGTAAAGAGGGGCAACTGTTGATACCCATTTTTTCCTCAAAATTATTTTCAAACTTGAATATATACCTTCAAAATCACTCTTTCCAGTAATTGGTATTTTTCCATAATTTTCCGTATTTTTATCAAATTATTTTCTTGTTTATTTAATACTTTATGTTCTGTAATTATTCATAATTATGCATAAATGATATTGTAAACGATTTCAAGACATCTTCTTGTTCAATATATTATTCATAATACAATTTAATTCCCTTAGGATTTAATTGTTTCGCCAATTAACCGATATTGGCATTATTTAGCTAATTTCAACAACTTTGCGATAATAGCACAAATATACATTTATATCAGTTTTAAAAGCAACAACTGATCATTTTATATATATTTTATAGTAGTTAATTATCTTAAATTTATTTATTTGGTTTAATTTCATCTTACACAATTATCAGCTATTTTAATTAATTAATTATCTTACTTTTTAGGATATTTAACATTTTAGCCCATTTTTATTTAAATTCTAGCCAATCTTTAACACAACCCCACCTGACCCAAAACCCACTCTCTAACCCAGCCCAACTGATATCCTACCCGGCTCAACCCCATGCCTGATATGAATCGTTGATCAAATAAGATCAACGGTCCATATCAACGTTACCATAATTAAACCCCAACTACCCCCTTGACTGACCCCTCATTTCTAATCCTCTCTCTATCTCCCTATGTTCCTCTCTGCTTCTCTCTAGAAACTTCCATGGATTCTCTCCTCCGATGGATTCCGTTCGTCTTCTCCGGCTTGTTCTCTCACTGGAAACCATGGTTCCTCATCATCTCCTGGTTATCTATCCTCCTTGCACCGGCCCAGTGATACCCTTAAGCCCTGGCAAACCTGGAGCGGTTCACTCACCTCTCATGGTCCCCATGCCACTTTCCGGCCTCCCCCAGCCGTTTGAGTAAGAACTACAACCTTTCCGGCTTTAGCCGGCGACGTCTTTGAGGTTTTCCTACTACTCTGGGTTCCACGAAACTCTAACTCTATGTCTTTTTTATTTCCTCTAGATCTGCTTTAGATCTACAATGTTACGAAGCTTCTTTACATGTTCTTCTCTGAAAAAACCTTCATCTTTAACGATCTTTCATTTCAAACACTAGGGTTTCTTAACCCCTTTCAAAAAAATGATTCTTCTTCCAAATTTTAAGTGTTTTCTACTATGTTTAAACGATTCTCTTATGATTTTCTTGTTATCTAAGTTATTATGCTAAAAAGACCTAATTTTCTAGGATGCCTTGACTATATGTTTCTGCATGTTTGTTCTTATGAAACTATAAGTGTATTCTTTGTAATTCTCGCTTTAACTTGTTGTTAAGGTTTCAATCTTCTACTGTTTCTCTAAATTCTTGCTTAGGGTTTCTCTGATTTTGTTCAATACATGTTGGTTAACGTTTAATAGGTCTGACTATTTGCCTTATTGATTATTCACATAATAATTTATACTGATTTTGTGTAATCTCCTCAGACCTGTGATATCTTCCCTGAATCTGTGATTTTGTGTATTCTGTACTGATTTTTGAATTGTTTCCTTGTTTGTGTGATACTTTCCTTAGCTAATATTGAGTCCCTGTGATTTTCAATTCTAGTCGTGATTCTTGTGACTAATTTTCAGAACTAAATTGTACTATACCTTATTTAGGTGCATGGATATGCTGTTGATTGTTTGACATATACTTTCCCTAATTATGTGTTATGTACATAGACTTCATTGCTTGCAATATACTTTACTACTCCTGTTATGGTAAAGGTCAGTTTTACAACTGATTTTTTTCCTTATTTAACTCTAATTGTGTCGTTTGAACTGACTCCCTAATTAAAGGGAGTCCAGGTCTTTGATTGATTCTGATTGAACATTATTTCTATAACTATGTTAAACTATTACTCTTTACCTTATTTCACTACTCGTTTTCAAAACTATAAATACCCTACTCCCTCTTTCGCATAAGGGACGAACACAGACAGGAACAAGATACACTGTTCTAAGCTCTCTCTTACACACACACACACATATTGTCTTGCTTCTCTTGCTGTTACTTGCAACTCAGTTGGCTGCAAGCCAAAACTGAGTGATTCTATTGTGCTATTGCTCAGTTGCCCTAATATTCTGTTGCATCTACACACTACTGCTTTGTCTCTCTTCACTTTGCTGTTCTTCATTTCTCTCATTCAACTGGTATGGTTTCAGTTTAAGCCTACAACATCTAAAACAATATGTTTCTGTTTGTATTTAAGATTCCTTCTATGTCTCTTATGCTTCTACTTGTGGTTCTGCTGTTTGCCTTGCAATTAGCATGTCTAGTCTGTCTATGTGATCTCCCTTTAGTTCAGCATGTTTATTTTTTGTCTATGTGATCTCTCTTTCCCTCTATGTTTAGCATGTCTACTTGTCTATGTGATCTCTTTTCCCTTCAGTTCAGCATGTCCAATACTTTTCTTATATGTTCTATTATGAATCTGCCTTACCCCCTCCCCCTGATTCCTGACACTACAAGCATGTACTCATGATACCTAGTTACTATGTAATCCTCAACCTTCCTTTTGAACCTAATGTGCAACTCAACCTGGCACCCCCCTTCAATCTAATGCTATTAAATTCTTTGGCATGAACATTTGTGATAGATCATTGCTGTAACTAGTTAAGTTCTATAAGCCTTCTCTGATGTTAACTTATGTGCAACTATGCTTTCACAGATGTATTACTTGTCCCCAATTCCCTTTTCCTTGTTTGTGTTTGTTTCCTGAACTATGTATATTTTCTAAGTTGCTGATTGTCCTGTCTCTTTTCCTCTTCAAACTAGTTTCATAAAACAAACTCTTATGATGTTATCTAAAGATATTTTCAAAACAATTATGTCAGAAAACTCTTTTCAACTCAACTCCTTCTAAAAATTATGAGCACATCTCACTACTCCTAGTTTCTAAGTTCAGCCCCCTTCGTGTGAGCACTGCCTTGGGGACAATTTGAGTACACATTGAACTATGACACACAAGGATGTCATTCCACACTGCACTTACTCAGTCCTTGCTAGGGTACCTGGGGTGTGAGCACTGCCTGGGATCCTTTGAGGTCCTTAGGAACTCTGACACACCTGGGTTATAAAAGGTCATGGCATATGGCATTGTTGGATCTAGAGACTTGGGCCTACTGTTAGGCTCCCTATAGTGTAACTTCTTAATTTTACCTGTTTACTTATGTAATTTGTGCAATGATGGTCTGTAATATTAATTATAAAAACGACTCTGGGGTTGGATAGTGAAATGGGTGGGGTTATGCATGCTTAGTATAGATATGGGTAGAAACCATGCTTGTTGGTTTATTTTATATATGTGCAATAGACAGCATGCTTAGGAATACCTGTCATTCATGCATTAAATACCCTGATGTTTAGGTTTATTTATTTCAGCATCCCCATCGTACTCATATCCACTTAGAAATCATGTTCCTAGTTAAGCAACAATAGAAATGGCTTTTATAATGTTACTGCCTCTGCATTTTCACAATTGCTTCATCTAGAAATTCTGTTTAGGTTAAATAATAACATCAACTATCGAATCTTGCATTAGAAATCCTGTTGCCTTAGGATTTCATTCTCAGCATGCTCATGTTATCTATGCCAAAATCATGTGTTAAAAAAAACATACTGCTGCAAACACTTAGAAATCCTGTATTAGGTTTCAGTAACTTAACAAGGAATTACATCTCTGTGTGTTCTGCTTTCACTCAAAAGGAATTTGCTAATGAATATCGCTAAAAAGAATAGATTCTAATACTGAAAACGTTCATGCATCTAGAATAGCATGCATAGGTTTGCATCATTCTACAACCCGCCTGCATTTAGATATCATGTTTTCAGGACCTGCATCCATACTTGTTTAAATTCTTAGCATCGTAATAATAAAACAGACTCACCCTGTCTAACTATTATTTTCTGGGACCAGGCAGTGTGACTGGAGTATTTTAATACGCCTAGGCAAACCTTAGGTATTAACACTTATTAAAACTGGAAAACTACTCCTCTTTTATGTATTGTTTGGCTAATTACAGATAAGGAATCAATAGCTTAAAAAATGGTAAAAATCCTTTCTCTGAAACTCTATGATAACACTGCCTCATTACTGTATTCACGCCTAGACATCATGCCTTAGGTTCTGAAATTTAAGACCTCATTTGTGGTTGAGTCGTGCTAATTATGTGTACAACTTGAGGAGGAATACTTGAGCCTCATATCCGCCTCTATGTTCTTCCATGTATTTGCAGTCCTAATTGTTTTGTTTGTCGTTTAGGATTTTGTCCTTTTAACCTAGGGGTTCAGTCTAGTACTCACCCTCTAGGAATAGTAGTCCCTAACTTCCTCCAGGACTGATATGATGGGACGGGCAATAGCACGTAATATGTTTCGTGACCAACACGCATTTTAAATACCTTCGCGGGGTGGGAAAGGGTAGAATATGAATATGATGACTGTTGCGCTAATACCACGTGTAGCTCGCCTATCGGGTATTGCATTTATGTGATCCATATTACTTTAACCCTAGGATGTTTCTTCTCAAATATTTACTTTGATTTCTTTCAACTTTTAATAAACTTCAATACTTGTTTGAAATCCCCTCTTATATGAGCCTTACTTGTTATTTGTTTATTGTCTGAATTCACGAAAACCATTTGGTCGGGAACCACAGTTGTGGATCCTGAGGGGTGCCTAATACCTTCCCCTTGGGATAAATTCAAGCCCTTACCCAATCTATGGTAATGCAAACTAGTCTTTTAGTTAACTAATCTAGGTACCCTAATGCACCATAAAAATCGTTAGGTGGCGACTCTTTCTTTTAACCGTTTTAACCTTCAAAAGGAGTTGTCCAAAATGTCATAAACCCGATCTCTCCTCTTTAAGAGGGGGAAAAGGGGGCCCGACAGTTGCATGTCTTAGCTGTCTGGCTACTTTAGCTTCGGTCCCCTTCACCTTTATTCTCCAATGATGTTCCGTCAAGGAATTTTTACCCTGGGTGCCATGAGTAAAAGAGTGTTGGTGACCCCAGACGATGATAAGGATCGCGGTTGGTACCTTCAGTATGTTGCTGTGCCTACTACTGGTTTAGTAGGTGAAGAAAATCTCCCCTTCCCTGAGAAGTGGAATTGTGCACATGAGTACATTTTATCTCACATTCCTTGCTTTTTGCTTTAGATGTTTTATTAACACTGTAGCTATTTCTTCTTTTTACAGCAATCCTGGGTACTGTCGAGAATGTCTCTGTTATATGAGATTGGGTAGAAAAGCTTTTGTTGACTGCTCCGTTGGAAGAAAGATCATGGAAGTACTTCTCCGGGAAGTACGGTTGGAAATTTAAAACTCACGGTAAGTGAATATTTTATTTCTGCTTCTTTCCTTGATCGAACCTCTTCTCTTTTGTTTTATCGCTTTTATTTTGATAGGGTTTCTCGCTCGTGGAGTGTCTGCTGCGTCTGTTCCCAAATTGTCCCTGGCTCAGGCCTAGGAAATTATTTCAGGCTCTTCTTTTTCAAAGAGAAAGGCTGGTGGGTCAAGGACCTCTGAAGAAGAAGATGAAAAAGAGGGCTCTTTAGTCCACAGGTCACGCAGAAGGAGGGTGATTTCAGACGACGAGTCTACACCTGTGGTTGTGCCTTCCGTGCCTGAAGTTGGACTTTCTACCTCCGAAGACGCTACTCCCTCTCCCGTGCGTGATTCTGTTAATCATTTGTTCTGTGAAGGCTTTGGTCATGTTGGTGATGAGGCTCCCTTGAGTGTTTTCCCCCTTCTTTTAGAGAACTCCCCTCAACTGCTCCAGTCATTTCTTCTGCTTCCATGGCTATTCCTGCTCCTATTGCTGCTCTTTCTCCCATGGCATTTTCGGCTCCTCAGACTTCCTTTCCTGTGGCTCCTGCATCTCTACCTGCTTTCGTGCCTTCTGTTAGAGAAGTAGGGTCTTCCAGCAGGGAGATGAGGCAGGTGTTGATAGAAGTTCCGGCTGATGGTAGTCTCTTTAAAAAGTCTGGCCAGCCTGATGTGTGGCTGAAACCATTGATAGGCCCGATAGAGAAAGCCAAGCTAGATAGCCACAGTTCCCTTACATGGGCTAATGAGATCGTGCATACTTCTTTAAAGGTAGAGTGCATTTTCTTGTATTTCATTCTTGTACATGTATTTATCGTATCTAATTGGTTTTCTTTTTGTAGATCAATCTTATAGGCACGGAGCTTATGAAGAGGGTTTCTAACTCGGAGCAGGAAGTGAAGGAGTGGCATGCTGAAGCAGATAACTGGAAGGGGAAGTATGAAAGTTTAAGGCTCGACATGGAGGCCTTAGAAGAAGAAAAATGTAACTTGGAGCAGCATGTGAGAGTCATGGCGGTGGAGTTTGTTGTGGAGAAGGCTTCTTCTGATCAAGCAGGCAAAGATAAGAACATCCTTGAGTCCTCATTTACTGAGCAGTTGTCTCGTGCCTTAGAAGAGATCAGAAGCTTGAAGGCCTTGCTAGACCAAAAGGAGGAGTATTCAGGCGAGCTTGTGCAATCACTTTCCCAGACCCAGGAGGATCTCCGCAACTCCTTAGAGAAAATTCAATTCATGGAAAGGTCTCTCGCTCCTTTAAGTGCCTCCAATGATGCTGCCGTGACTGAGAGGGACGATCTAAGAGCTAAGGTTATGCTATGGGAGAAGGATTACGAAGCTCTGAAGGTGAGGCTCATGTTGTTCAAGTCTCCTCGTCCCGAGCTGCTCCTGTTGTCTCTCCCAGTGAAGTCAACCCCCCTCTTGATGAAGTTTAAGAAATTGGTTCCTCCTTTTTTTTTCTTTAGTCCCATCAGGGGTAAATTTGGATCTCCTAAAGTCCCCAAATGACAACTTAGGGGCACCTCAATGTATATAAACTATATATGGCTAAGTACTTAGCTTCTACTTGGCCGTTTTAATATATTAATGCAAGTATGACTTTTGTTTTGAGTTTCTGTTTCACTCTTTAAGTCTTTTGCATGTTTTATTTTCGAGGTTTTAGTTTTACCTCTATGTGTTGCATATAAAATGCTTTAAATTGTCTGCACCTTTTCGTAGTAGGTACGATTTTGTGAAAGAGAGCCCTTTTACACTTAATGAAGAAGACGTCTCAACTTCATAATGGTGTTATAATGCAATAGAGAGATAGGAATTTTTCACATATTTAAGAATGTTTCTGAAGAAAATTTTTGTGTTTGAACTTTCACAATATTTTACATGTGTTTGATTATCGTCTAAAACTCATGTTGCAAGTGTTTTCTTTTAACAGTTTGATACACAATTGTATTTCGTAACTGTGTTTTTTATGCAACAGTTTTTTCCACATTAATACAAGAGAATAACTATTTTTCGTTTGTAACAGTTTTTATAAAGGTAAGGGGTTTCACCCGTAACTGTTTTTATTGATAGCACTTTTCAATAATCACGAGGGAAATGCTTTTTCATCCGTAACTGTTTTTGATAACAGTTTTTTCACATAAGTACAAGGATTTTGATCTTTCATCCGTAGTTGTTTTATTTGATAACAGTTTTCTATATGATTACAAAGATTTCGTAACTGTTTTTAGTTACAACAGTTTTCTGAATGAGTACAAAGATGATGATCTTTTATCCAAAATTGTTTTTAGTCAAAACAGTTTTCTAAATAAGTACAAAGATGTGCATTCCTTCCCCGTAACTAATATTTTTCATTTTAACCTGAAAATGTGTCTACATTTATGAACTCTGTTCGAAGGTTTCTGAATCAGGCTTTTGACTTTTTGAGTCTTTGGCTCTTTCAATTTTGCTCGTATCACTTGACTTGTTGGGTAGATGGATCTTCAGGCTCGAGCTTTGACTTTTTGATAGTCTTCTTTGATTTGTGTTTGCCTTCCATACTGTATAGTCCCCCAAGTGTTTGAGCTTTGAAGAATGAAATCTCGAGCACTTGACTAATCCTTCCTTGTGGTCCTTTTCCTGAAAAGGAAAAACATACGAGATTCGAAGGTATATATGTTTTAGATGATGACTGCTTTACCCTTTAAAATTTCCATCAGAAAGTGTAACCTTAGACCGGGAATTCAGTTACTTCCTCGTGTTTTTGCAGGTCTAATATCATCATCTGGTGATGGGTTAGCTTTTTGCCTATCATCTAAAATAGTTAGTAAAATTTTAACTGTACAAATATGAAATCGAACGTAGTGATACCTGACCGGGGGTATTCCTTTTCCTTAGAAGTAATACTTCTTCAAATGGATGGCATTCTAGCTTGTTGGTAAGATCCTTTCGTCCATAGCTTCCAGCTCATAAGCGCCTTTCCCAACGATGCCTTGTACTTTGTAGGGTCCTTCCCAGTTGGGATTTAATTTTCCCGCACCAGCTTCTTTTGTTGATTGAAAGACTTTTTTGAGGACGAAGTCCCCAATCTTGAAGTATCTAAGGTGAGCTTTTCGGTTGTAATAACGCTCTATGATTTGTTTTTGAGCTGCCATACATATCAGCGCGGTTTCTCTTCTTTGTTCAAGCAAGTCCAGATTAGTCCTTAACTCGTCGCTGTTTGTATCTTCCGTGGATTTTGTAAACCTTATGCTTGGTTCGCCATTCTCCACCGGTATTAAGGCTTCTGAGCCATAGACAAGTGCGAATGGAGTTTCTCTCGTGGCTATATTTGAAGTTGTTCTGTAAGCCCATAGTACTGCTAGTAATTAATCAGGCCAATTTCTCTTGGCTTTCTCTAACCGTTTATTTAGGTTGTTGATGATGACTTTATTCGTTGATTCAGCTTGCCCATTATCCACGGGATGATACGGCGTTGAAGTAATCTGTTTGCTTTGCCAGCTTTCGAAGAATTCTGTGATTTGTGAGCTTATGAATTGTGGGACGTTATCACATACGATCTCCTTTGGTATTCCAAAACGACATATTATATTTCTCCATAAGAAGCTTTTAACTTCTTTTTTCTCGCACATGTTTGAAAGCTTCCGCCTCTACCCATTTTGTAAAATAGTCGGTTAGTACGAGTAAGAACCGTACCTTTCCTTTAGCTACAGGAAGGGGTCCCACTATATCCATTCCCCACTTCATGAACGGCCATGGTGATATTATTGGGTGCAGTAGTTCTACTGGTTTATGCATGTTGTTAGCAAATCATTGACATTTGTCGCATTTGGATACGAAGCCCTCAGCTTCTTCTTCCATCTTAGGCCAATAGTACACAACTCTGATTAGGGTTTTGACTAAGGATCTAGCTCCTGCGTGATTTCCACAGTGTCCTTCGTGGACTTCTCTCATCACGAACTCCGTTTGGTTAGGTCCGAGGCATTTTGCTAGTAGACCTCCGAACATCTTGCGATATAAAGAATTGCGAATGAGGCAGTACCGTGCAGCTTTTCAGCGAAGTGCTTGAGCCGCTTTTTTGTCTTCACGTACAGTTCCATTCTGCAAAAAATTTAAAATTTTGTTTCTCCAATCCCATGTTAAATTGTTAAAAGTTACCTTATTTTGATCTTGATCTATCGCTGAATGGAATAGATGGACGACAATTGTATTGTCTTCATTTGTTACTTCTGTAACTGCTGCGAGGTTAGCCAATGCATATGCTTCTGCATTTTCTTCTCTTGGTATTTGTATTACCTTCCACGTTTTGAATTGCCTTACGAGATCTCGTGCCTTTTCCAGATACTGTTGCATCCGAGCCTCCCGAGCAATATAAGTCCCCTGCATCTGATTTACTACCAGCTGAGAGTCACTTTTGATTACGATTCTCTCAATTGAGAGTTCTCGTGCCAGTTCCAGCCCTGCAATGGCAGCTTCGTACTCTGCTTCATTGTTAGTTATAGGATAACATTTGATAGCTTGTCGTGTCTTTTCACCCGTAGGTGATATTAAGACTATGCCTAAGCTGGCACCTTTTACATTAGAAGAACCATCGGTAAATAGGGTCCATAGACCCGGATTAGCACCGTTAAAGAGGTGTAACTCTTTTTCCACTTCGGGGACAATGCTATTACTAAAATTAGCGACACAATCAGCTAAAATTTGAGACTTTATTGCAGTCCTAGGCTGATATATTATGTCATGCTCGCTCAATTCTGTGGCCCACTTAGCTAATCTTCCTGATAGTTCTTGTTTATGCAGTATATTTCTTAATGGATATGAGGTCACAACAGTGATTGGATGACATTGAAAATATGGTCTCAACTTTCTAGATGCGATGATTAGAGCTAAGGCTAATATTTCTAGATGTGGGTATCTAGTTTCAGCATCTAGCAATGTCTTGCTTACATAATAAATAGGAGATTGTTTACCTTTATCTTCCCTTACCAATACTGCACTTACGGCGATTTCTGCAACGGCAAGGTAGATGTATAGCCTCTCCCCTTCCTTTGGCTTTGATAGCAACGGGGGATTTGATAGATAAGCTTTCGGATCTTTGAGAGCATGTTGACATTCTTCAGTCCATTCGAACTGGTTTTGCTTCTTGAGAACTGAAAAGAATTTAAAACTTTTCTCGGAAGATCTTGAAATAAATCTACCTAAGGCTACAATTCTTCCCGTTAGTCTTTGAACTTCTTTTTTGTTCATAAGCATATCAGGTATTTCTTCTATAGCTTTAATTTGAGCAGGATTTACTTCTATTCCTCTATTTGATACAAGAAAACCCAAAATTTTACTTGATTCTACGCCAAAGGCGCATTTTTCTGGATTCAATTTCATATTATACCTGCGTAAAATTTCAAAGGTAATAGAGATGTTGTGGAAATGGTCTTCCGCATGTGTTGACTTTACCATCATGTCATCGATGTAAACTTCCATCGTCTTCCCCAGATGTTCTTGGAACATCTTGGTCACTAGCCTTTGATAAGTGGCTCCAGCATTTTTAATCCAAAAGGCATGGATTTATAACAATAAGTCCCTCTGTTTGTAATAAAGGAAGTTTTTTCCTCGTCTGAGGGATCCATTTTAATCTGATTATAACCAGAATATGCATCTAGAAAGCTTAACACTTCATGACATGCTGTGGCATCAATCATTTGATCTATATGTGGTAATGGGAATGAATCTTTGGGGCATGCTTTATTTAAATCAGTGTAATCTACTCTCCATTTATCATTCTTTTTAGGCACTACCACAGTGTTCGCTAACCAGTTAAGGTATGTTACCTCACGTATTGAACCAATTTTCAAGAGCTTTTGTACCTCTTCGTCAATCACTTGGTTCTTGAATGGTCCTTGCTTTCTTTTCTTCTTCTTAACAGGTACGAAGGATGGATCTTCGTTTAGTTTATGAGTCATCACTTCTGGTGGTATACATGTCATGTCTGAATGGGACCATGCAAAGAAATCGACATTAGCTTTTAAATAATCAATTAGCTTACCTTTTCGGCTTGGGCTTAACCTCGTGCCTATGTGAACTTTCTGTTCAGGCCTTTGTTCGAACAAGGGAACAGATTCGAGTTCTTCCGTCGTTGTTTTGATGTGTTCATCTTCCTCCGGTTCTTGAATGACGTCAGGTCTAGAATCCACGTCTGTGTGATTTTGTTTTTCTTTTGTTGTGACTTGATTCACCTTCTCATAGCTAACTTCTTTCGTACCTGTTTTAGTTATAATATCTTCCGTACCTATTTGGATAGTAATTTCTTCCATACCTGTTTAGGCAACATCTCCTGTTTGGGAGAATTCCTTATCTTTTGATTCTTCTGTTTCTACTTTTTTTTGTAGTGTACCACGAAATTTATATTTCTCGCGGTTTGATGATCACCTCTAATTTGTTGAATTCCCCATTCAGAAGGGAATTTAATTACCTGATGCAAGGTGGATGGTACTGCTTTCATGTCGTGGATCCATGGTCTTCCCATGATCACGTTATAAGCCATGTCAGTCTCGATGACTTAGAACCTTGTATTTTTTATTACTCCCTCAGCATAAGTGTTGAGTTCAATTTCCCCTTTGGCTATAACCGTAGAGTTATCAAACCCTGATATGGTCCGTGCCTTCGGGATCACTTGATTTCCCATTAGCATTTCTTCCACGACTCTTAGCAAATAATATTGACTGAACTACCTGGATCAATCAACACTCTTTTTACGTTAGTGTCATGAATAAGTAAGGATATTACCAGAGCATCTTTGTGGGGGAGCATTAATCCGCTCACATCTGCATCATCAAAGGTTATATTGTCTGCATCCGAATTTTTACGAACCCGCTTTTCGTGTGTAATTGTGAACTTCGTGGCTACTTTGCAAGCCACACCGTTTACTTCCTCACCTCTGTGTATCACATTGACAGTTATTTTTGGAGATGGAGGTTTTGGGGGCTCCTGCCTGTTCTTCATGTATGCCTGCTTACCTTTTTCACTAAACAATTCCGTTAAGTAGCCCTGTTTCAATAATTGTTCTATCTCACCTTGCAAAAATCTGCAATCTACGGTTCTGTGTTCGTGATCATTATGGAATTCACACCAGAAATATTGGTTCTTTTTATTTGGGTTGGACCGCATTTCTTTGGGACATCGAACCTTATCACCCATATTTCTTAATAATGAAACTAGCTCGGAAGTACTTACATTGAAGGTGTGATCCCCAAATCGTGTATTACCTCTAGTTCGTTCATCTCGATCCTTTCTGGATCTTGATGAGGATGAGCCTGCATCTCTGCTCGATGGTTTATATTCTGACCGAGTATTTTCGAACCTAGGACGGGACACCTGGAACTTATACAATCTTCATCTTTTGAACGAGCGATGGTATCTTCTTTTATACGAAGCTTGGTGTTGTACCTGTTATAGACATCATTCCATGTTGTAGCTAGGGAATTCTCTCACGCTTTCCTTTAGTCTTCTCGTGGCTTCTGAACTTTTGTCATTTAAGTTGCTTGCAAATGCCATGGCTTCCCAATTATCAGGCACCCTTGGTAGTAGCATTCTTTCTCGTTGAAACCTGTCTACAAATTCACGGAGTAGTTCCGTGTCTCCTTGTTTTATTTTAAATATGTCCTCCATTCTTTTTTCCACTTTTTGCTCACCGGAGTGTGCTTTTATGAAGGAATCTGCAAGCTCAACAAAAGAATCAATAGAGTTTTCAGGGAGAAGAGAATACCAGGTTAGCGCTCCTTTGGTAAGCGTTTCTCCAAACTTTTTGACTAAGACTGACTCAATTTCCTGTTTTGTCAAGTCGTTTCCCTTAACTCCGGTGGTAAAAGAAGTCACATGGTCTCGTGGGTTAGTTGTTCCGTCGTATTTAGGAACATCAGGCATTTTGAACTACTTGGGAATAGGCAAGGGTGTTGCGCTTGGTTTCCAGGGTTGTTGAGAATATCTATCAACGTC
>ML250262.1:117175-142462 GCA_005239495.1 Nicotiana undulata | reverse complement strand
TTATGTAACAGTTTTTTCGAGTTAATACAAGAGAATAACTATTTTTCGTTCGTAACAGTTTTTATAAAGGTAGGGTTTTTTACCCGTAACTATTTTTATTGGTAACAATTTCAATAATCATGAGGGAAATGCTTTTTCGGTCGTTCCGTAGAACTTGATTTAAAATTACTATTATTGACTTGTTATAGGTTGGTTATACTGTTATTGATGTGTTAGATTTGGTAGGCTTGAAATCGAAATGGTTGTAGTGAGAGTTTAGCCACTTAGTCCTGAAAAATAGCCTTAAAGTTGGAAAAGTCAATTGAGAGTTGACTTATTGGTAAACGACCTCAGAATGCATATTTTATGGCTCGGATAGCTTCGTTAGGTGATTTGGGACTTAGGAGTATGTTCAAAATAATTTTGTGATGTTCGGTGTAGAATTAGGCTTGAATTGGCGAAAGTTAGTTTTTCGCGATTTCCGGTCGGCAGTGGAAAATACGCTATCAGGGTCGGAATGGAATTTTGGAAGTTGGAACAGGTTCGTAATGTCATTTTGGATATGTATGCAAAATTTCAGGTCAATCGCAGTTGTTTTGAAAAGTTTCGGCATCATTGGTGGATTTTAGAAATTTCAAAGTTCTTAGGCTTGAATCCGATGTGATTTTGGTGTTTTGATGTTATTTTTAGTGTTTTGAGAGTGAAACTAAGTTTGAATGATAATTTATGACGTTTTGGTATAATTGGTTGAGGTTCCGAGGGGCTCGGGATTGATTTCGGGTAGTTAACGGACTCAATTGGACTTAGAGAAATGGTTGTTTTGCTGGTGTTGTTGCACAGGTGATTTACCCTATGCGTTAGCGGAAGGTACTGCACGTTCGCATAGGGCAATTATGGAAGCTGGGATTTTTTTTCTATGCGTTCGCGGTTAAGCTGGTGTGATCGCTGAGTGTAAAGGGCCAGATCAGTGCGAATGCATAGGTGCATGTGCGTTCGCGTATGGTTAGATCACCTGAGGGATCCCCAGGCCATTTGTTCTGTGCGTTCGCGGGCCTGGGGGTGCGATCGCGATGGGTTGACTGGGGAAGCAGTGCGTTCGCGAAGCGTTGACCGCGATCGCGATCGCGAAGGTCATAGGGGGGCTGATCAGTGCGAACGCCGACCTTTGACCCCGATCGTGAAGGGTATTGACCTGGGTAGTTAAATTAAAAACCTTCCACGACCATAACCTATTTTAACACCATTTTTGAGTGGAAAGAAGCTTTTGAGGCGATTTTGAAGAAGGAAAATCAGTGTTCTTCATAGAGGTAAGTAATTTGGACCTTAAAACTCGATTATAGGTGATTAAGGAATATAATCTCAGTGTTTAATTCATGAAAATCAGTTGATAAAATTGGGGTTAGGGCTTGAGATTATGAGACCTTTAGGGGTCGATTTAGGGTCAAACGAACTCCGATTTTCGCGTTCTTTATAGGTACGGACTCGTGAGTTGATGAAGAACATTTTGGTATAAACATTTCTGAGTTTCGAGACGCGGGCCCGGGGTTACGGTTTTGACCAATTTCGGGGTTTGAGCTAAAATTGATATTTTTCAATTGGAATTCATTCCTTAAGCATAATTTGATGATAAAAATCTGAACTGGGTAGATTTGGAGCACTTGGGAGTTGATTCGAGAGGCAAGCGTATTGCGGAATAGTTTTCGGGCTAGTTTTCGGTAAGTAATATCTTTAAATCCTGTCCTGAGGGTATGAAACCCCAGACTCTGCACCCTTTCACAGGTTTTGGAACGCAAAGGTTGGAACTTTGGAAATATATTCCCTATTTAGGCAATTATTGAGTTGCGAAATTGATTTTAAAGCCTATGCTTAATAGTATTGATATATATTTGATATGTTTTGGGCTGTAAGCCATGTTTGGGGCCTAGTGCCGATTTGTTTACCCATTGAGGGATGATTTTACTATTTTCCTCACTGATATGTTATGATTTTTCACTCAGTCTTTTCTTGATAATTGTTTTGACACTCAGAGTATTTTGATACTATTTATTGAAAATGAAACACTGTTTTGGGTCGAGAACCCGGTATATTTATGACCTGAAGGGAGAGTGTCTGACTGAGTGAGGTTGCGGGCCATTATTGTGAGGATTGTGATATGAGAGAGGCTGCGGGCTAATATTGTGTGTGAATTATGCCATGTTGTGGCTTATTTATAGCGCTTGGGCTGTAGGAGCCCCTCCGGAGTCTGTACACACCCCAGTGAGCGCAGGTACCTACTAAGTGATGTTCGCGGGGTTGATATTGAGTGACTGTGAGGTTGTCTGATGGGATGATACTGAGTGACTGTGAGGTTGCCTGATGGGCTGATACTGAGTGACTGTGAGGTTGCCTGATGGGATGATACTGAGTGACTGTGAGGTTGCCTGATGGGATGATACTGAGATTTTTATGAGAAATGATTATGGCCCGAGGGGAAGATTTATGAAAAGTTTACTGAGTTTTTTACTACGATTCACTTTGTTTTTCAAACTGATTTTTACTGAGATATTTTGAAATTATACTTGTTTCAAAAGATTTCTGAAAATTGATTTTCGAACTTATGAATTTGATGAATACTTATGGTGACTTGGTGATTTACTGTTTTTGGTGAATTGGTGTATCTGTGCTGTGTGTTTCTTATTTCTCAGACTGTGATTTAATTTCATTACTACTGAGTTGGCGTACTCATCATTACTGCCTGCACCTCTGTGTGCAGATCCAATTATTGATTCGGAGTAGTAGCTGTCTCCGTTCGTTATCAGCAGCTTACGGGATTTCGAGGTAGCTGTCCAGTGTCTGCATCTTCTCTATTTCCCTTTCTTATTTAGTATTAATATATTATTCCTAGACTTTTTCTATGACAACAGCAGAGTTAGTTTATGTCGTAGATGTTCATGACATGTTGACTCCGGGTCTTGGGGACGATTGTAGACTGTTAGCTTGATTGTTTTGTTAAAGATTTCGAAATTTAGATGCGTCTTATGAATTGATGAAAATAAATTGAGATATTTGAAACGAAAAATGTAAAAATTATGAGTGTTGGCTAGCCTAGTTCCATGATAGGCGCCATCACGGCCGGTTAGGATTTAGGGTCGTGACAAGTTGGTATCAGAGCTCTAGGTTACATAGGACTCAACGGTCATTAGCAGGTTTAGTAGAGTCTTGCGGATCGGTACGGAGACGTCTGTACTTATCTTTGGGAGGCTGCAGAACTCTTTGGAAACATTCCACATTCTTGAATTCTTATCGTGTGAATCCATTTATTCAGCCAAAAACGTAACTCTTTGAATTTCTTTCATGTATTCGAATGTGCACGCGAGCGCTTGGTATCAGTTGTGCGTCGGCGACTTGTGAATTCCATGGGTGAGATGTGATTTTTAACATGTTAATAATGGGCCAGTCGGAAGGACTTGAGGCCGAATTTTGTCTGTGGCTTGAGTGTTGAGATTTCATTTGTGTGAGCACATGTGTTGGGGGACTTATATGTCCGTTTGTGTCCTTATTGATGGAACTTTGTGACTAGATGATTACATGGTGAGTGTGATCGTATAGTTAGATGTATTCAGGTTGTTTGATTGTGACCAAAATGAATTGGCGGGATATGTGGCAATAACCATTGATTATTTGACTACTGTATTGAGTTAGAATATGTCTTCGAGTTATGAGTATTGAAGGACCTCTTGTGTAGTTTAGTTGTGGAGTGAAGTGGGTTTTCCTGTTATGTTCTGACTTTCTGTGATGTTTTTTGAGCTGACCAATGCCCCATCAACGTTCATGTAATTGATTACGGTGCATGCATCCATGTTATAACTCATGCGGGTTGTCCTAAGGTTTGTGAGCCATATGTTTATCTGTGGTAAGTTCTCTCTATCAGTAAATGATGTATGTTGTAATTTGAGTTTAGATCGCTCGTGGGAGTTGGCATGACCATTACAATGGTGGATGTGAGATTGCATTTGATTTGAGTGTTAGATGGTTTGGGTCATATAAGCTTATAGAGGATTTAGTTGAACCTCACCACAGTATGGTGGCAATGATAATGTGTGGGCATCGTGAGTTATTGTTTGTATTGACCTTTGTCTTTGAGCCAAATGGGGGAGTCCACTAATGATAAGTTGATTGCACGATTATGTGTTGTATGGTTTCGATTCGAGGTATGTTGGTGAATCAGTTATGACCTATAGAGGTGGAGTCTGGGAATGACTCGAGTGATGGAAATTTCTTCGATACAAGTTGTAATGTACTTTACGGATAGTGGAATTCATTGAATGATGCAGTTGTTCTGGTAAGTGTAGAGTGTGCAATGTATGAGTGTGCTTGTTGCTTCAAAGGTGTGGATTACTTTCCTAGTGTGTGGATTGCAAGCGGGGTCAGGTCGTTCTATTTACTTGGTTAGTGTAATTGAAATTGCATAGAGTAAATGATATTCGATAATGGTTCAGACATATTCAAGGTTATATGTATTGATCGAGGATCTTCAAGGTGTGAGAAGGGCTAGAACTGAGATTCACGGGGAAGGTGTCAAGGCTTGTGGTGTATTTGCATTATCATGGATTTTATCCATCAGTATCAGGAAAGAGAAGGTAATGACTTTAAATTCTTTTCACGGTAAGTATTTCTATTGTGGTGCATTTGGGGATAATTGAGGGAGTATTCAACGGCTTATGAGCCTTAAACGGTATATTTTTATGCTCGGGTTTTGTGCGGTGAGTCGGGATTGAGAATTGCGGTATTATGGCAAGAAAAAGTATCAATTCGAAGGTAAGTCATAAGGAACTTGGATAAATAGGACAGCTTGGTAGTACGTCGGATCGGCATGATAAGGGATATGGTTAGTTCTTTTGGTGTTTATAAGGTAATGAGTTGTTACATGTATTTCTTAGCAATCCTCTTGGAATTTGGTGTCATGCGTAGCTTGGTTGAGTTGGAAGGATTCAGTCTTGGCGGTTTGGTGTTATACAAATGTGATTCGGGAGTTCTTGATGGTTTCTACCATGGTTGGAGATGTATATTTCTACTGGCGTGAGGGCCATGTGATGTATAGTGATTTTGCTTCTAAATGGCATCAATGGAAATTTCTTGGCTAGTTGTGTACGTAATTGTTTGTGGCTAGGAAGGTAGCATGAAGTTCTCATATTTATCATAGGATTACATGGCGTATGCGGTATTTTGTTTATAGTGGAGAGTGGCATATGTGAGGTCACAGTTCAGTTCTGGAAGGAAGGTCAGAACTGGCAGTTTTAGATGATTAGGTAAAGGATACCACTATTGGGTGGCGGGATGAGAGTATACATTCATAAAGGACAATGTGTAAGGCAATGTGTTTGAATAAGGGTGCTTCATTGGTGTTACGACACTCTCTTGTTGGATTGACTGCTGATATTCAAGGTTTTTTGGTGACACAGAGGAATTATGGGAGTATCCCTCACGGAATATTAAAGTATTAGGGCCGTGTTATATATTTGAGTGGTGGAATTGGGATCAGAGATAGTAATTGGTGCGCCTCATGGATTTTAAGACTGGGAGTTTTCATGAACAGATTATTTTTGTAGTTGTGAACTACAAGGATGCGAGAAAAGCTAGTCAGGTGTTAGTATATGTCATGATTCGGTCATTATGAACCTTTGGAGAGTTATCTACCTGTTGTGGATGATCAGAGTTGATTTAGAATATAATTATTTGTAGGCCAGTATGGGTATGTGTTTTACATTGAGTCGGAATTGTTAGCCCCAAATTGCTATTGTTGAGGGATGTACCATTTGATTGTCACTGAGCTTATTCGTGTTTTGGAGTGATCTATGAGCTATCTTTCGGTGGTTCGAGGAGTTGTGATCGTTGGTTATATATGTTCATAGGGTGTAGTTCTATCGGGGCTTTATAGCGAGATTTGAGTAAGGTAAGTAATTGGGTGTTGCAGGATTGAGACGTGTTGGTTATGTTCTTTATGGTTCGGGTGGCATGGTATCGTCCGATTTTCCCGTGGTCATGGCAATGCACTTTTGAGTAATTGATGTCGAATTTCGCATGGTTATTGATTTTGAGCAAGGTGGCTTGGAGTAGGTCATGTGGCCCAGCGGTTGGATGGGATCACGCTTTGTATCAGAGTTAGGTAGAGGTATGATCCTTGGTGTCGAATTTGTGTGATATAATTTCACGATGTGTATCAGGCTTTTAGCATGATGTGGTAATGGCAAGAGTAATGGTAGGATAGTCCTCTCGTATGAGTCTTCTCTATTTTATGAATTGAGCTCTTGGGATGTTGTTATTGAGTGCACGAGTTGCACAAGTTATGACTTTGGATGGTATTAGTGTTGATTGGACGAATGGTTGCTGGTTTCTACGTGTTTCTTTCATCATCGTCACCATATGAAGGTGTTAAAGCAAGGCTTTGTTTGATAAGAAGCCATTACTGGTATTAGGTTGTTATAAGCAACTATTGTGATTAGGGGTTATCGCCACGAGTGCTTGAGTCATGTAGTGGATCATTGTATTTCATCTTGGGTTACGGATATGACTTGTTACAGTGCGTTCAGACTTATTCTGTTTATAGTTGTGGGATTTTGATCTTGTAAATTGATTCAGAAGTGAAAATATAGTTCTAAGGTTTATGGGTCGGGATTTGATAATGAAATTCCAGTTACGTTGTGATATCAAACCTAGATGGGGTAAGGTGACATGGAATCACCTCCGAATATGTGCATGATAGGTCACACAACAATTTTGGTGGTGTTTGGAACAACTCCGGGCACGTTCGAGGACGAACGTATGTTTAAGTGGGGGAGAATGTAACGACCCGGTCGGTCGTTCCGTAGAACTTGCATTAAAATTATTGGTATTGACTCGTCATAGGTTGGTTATACTGTTATTGATGTGTTAGAGTTGGTAGGCTTGAAATCGAAATGGTTGTAGTGAGAGTTTAGCCACTTAGTCCTTAAAACAACCTTAAAGTTGGAAAAGTCAGCTGAGAGTTGACTTATTGGTAAATGACCTCGGAATATAGATTTTATGGCTCGGATAGCTTCGTTAGGTGATTTGGGACTTAGGAGTGTGTTCAGAATAATTTTGTGATATCCGGTGTAGAATTAGGCTTGAATTGGCGAAAGTTAGTTTTTGGCGATTTCCGAACGGCAACGGAAAATAGGCTATCGGGGTCGGAATGGAATTCCGGAAGTTGGAACAGGTTCATAATGTCATTTTAGATATGTCTGCAAAGTTTCAGGTCAATCGCATTTGTTTTGAATAGTTTCGGCATCGTTGGTGGATTTTAGAAATTTTAAAGTTCTTAGGCTTGAATCTGATGTGATTTTGGTGTTTTGATGTTATTTTTAGTGTTTTGAGAGTGCAACTAAGTTTGAATGATCATTTATGACGTGTTAATATAATTGGTTGAGGTCCCGAGGGGTTCAGGATTGATTTTGGGTGGTTAACGGACTCAATTGGACTTAGAGAAATGGTTGTTTTGCTGGTGTTTTTGCACAAGTATTTTACCCTATGCGTTAGCGGAAGGTATTGCGCGTTCGCATAGGGGAATTATGGGAGTTGGGATTTTTGTTCTGTGCGTTCGCGGTTAGGCTGGTGCGATTGCGAAGAGTAGAGGGCCAGGTCAGTGCGAACGCAGAGGTGCATGTGCGTTCGCGTAAGGATAGATATCCTGAGGGATCCCCAGGCCATTTATTCTGTGCGTTCGCGGGCCTGGGGGTGCGATCACGATGGGTTGACTGGGGAAGCAGTGCGTTCGCGGAGCGTTGACCGCGATCGCGATCGCGAAGGTCATAAGGGGGCTGGTCAGTGCGAACGCGGACCTTTGACCGCGATCGTTAAGGGTATTGATCTGGGCAGTTAAATTAAAACCCTTCCGCGACCATAACCTATTTTAACACCATTTTTGAACGGGAAGAAGCTTTTGAGGCGATTTTGAAGAGGTAAAATCAGTGTTCTTCATAGAGGTAAGTAATTTGGACCTTAAAACTCTATTATAGGTGATTAAGGAACATAATCTCACTGTTTAATTCATGAAAATCAGTATAAAATTGGGGTTAGGGCTTGAGATTATGAGACCTTTAGGGGTCGATTTGAGGGGTCAAACGAACTCCGATTTTCGCGTTCTTTATAGTACGGACTCGTGAGTTGATGAAGAACATTTTGGTATAAACATTTCTGAGTTTCGAGACGCGGGCCCGGGGGTAGGGTTTTGACCAATTTCGGGGTTTGAGCTAAAATTGATATTTTTCAATTGGAATTCATTCCTTAAGCATAATTTGATGATAAAAATCCGAACTGGGTAGATTTGGAGCACTCGGGAGTTGATTCGAGAGGCAAGCGTATTGCGGAATAGTTTCCGGGCTAGTTTGAGGTAAGTAATATCTTTAAATCCTGTCCTGAGGGTATGAAACCCCGGACTCTGCACCCTTTCACAGGTTTTGGAACGCAAAGGTTGGAACTTTGGAAATATATTCCCTATTTAGCCAACTATTGAGTTGCGAAATCGATTTTAAATCCTATGCTTAATAGTATTGATATATATTTGATATGTTTTGGGATGTAAGCCATGTTTGTGGCCTAGTGCCAACTTGTTTACCCCTTGAGGAATAATTTTACTATTTTCCTCACTAATATGTTATGATTTTTCACTCAGTCTTTTCTTCATAATTGTTTTGACACTCAGAGTATTTTGATACTATTTATTGAAAATGAAACACTGTTTTGGGTCGAGAACCCGGTATATTTATGACCTAAAGGTCATGTTGAGAGTGTTTGACTGAGTGAGGCTGCGGGCCATTAGTGTGAGGATGTTGTGATGTGAGGGAGGCTGCGGGCCAATATTGTGTGTGAATTATGCCATGTTGTGGCTTGTTTATAGCGCTTGGGTTGTAGGAGCCCCTTCGGAGTTTGTACACACCCTCAGTGAGCGCAGTTACCTATTGAGTGATGTCCGCGGGGCTGATATTGAGGGACTGTGAGGTTGTCTGATGGGCTGATACTGAGTAACTGTGAGGTTGCCTGATGGGCTGATACTGAGTGACTGTGGGGTTTCCTGATGGGCTGATACTGAGATTGTTATGAGAAATGATTATGGCCCGAGAGGAAGATTTATGAAAATTTACTGAGTTATTTACTACGATTCACTTTGTTTTTCAAACTGTTTTTTACTGTGAGTTTTACTGAGATATATTGAAATTATACTTGTTTCAAAAGATTTCTGAAAATTGATTTTCGAACTTATGAATTTGATGAATACTTATGGTGACTTGGTGATTTACTGTTTTTGGTGAATTGGTGTATCTGTGCTGTGTGTTTCTTATTTCTCAGACTGTGATTTATTTTCATTACTACTGAATTGGCGTACTCATCATTACTCCATGCACCTCTGTGTGCAGATCCAGGTATTGATTCGGAGCAGTAGCTGTCTCCGTTCGTTATCAGCAGCTTACGGGATTTCGAGGTAGCTGTCCAGCGTCCGCAGCTTCTCCATTTCCCTTCCTTATTTAGTATTAATGTATTATTCGTAGACTTTGTCTATGACAACAACAGAGTTAGTTTATGTCGTAGATGCTCATGACATGTTGACTCCGGATCTTGGGGACGGTTGTAGACTATTAGCTTGGTTGTTTTGTTAAAGATTTCGAAATTTATATGCGTGTTATGAATTGCTGAAAATAAATTGAGATATTTGAAAAGAAAAATGTGAAAATTATGAGTGTTGGCTAGCCTAGTTCCATGATAGGCGCCATTACGGCCGGTTAGGATTTAGGGTCGTGACAATTATTATTCAATTTACCAGGTTTATTGACTCATGAAAGAATCTCGGCTTTTAATATATCAAAACAATAAGTGACATACATAGCTAATAATAATTATATCAAGATTTAGAGTATAAGTACAATGAATGGACTAGAGAAATTATTTTATTAAGTCAGTATAAAATACTTATCTCTACTTTATCCGTTCAATACATACAAAATGTACTAGCACAAGAAGTTGGAATTCGACCATTCTCATAATCAAGATAGATTACATTTAATCTTGTGCTACAAATTCCGATGGTTTGTCTAACTCCATCATTAGATTGTGAACATAAACCTTATGACTTATAAGAACCGATGATTTAATCTTCTATGTATAAACTAAACTCTATACACTAAATCATCTACTATATAAGCAATGAACACACAAACCAATACATGATCTATTTAAAAATAAAACTTTATTGAATTTGAACAAGTAAATATATAATTGTTCCATAAAAAATACTATAACAATACGCGTGACTTATAGTATATCATAACAATTCGAACTTATTAATGATTGTGATTATCAGCCTCGTATAGCTATACTCTTATGTTTAACTTCGAAGCTAACATGCGCGGTATATGCGTGACTATTCTGAAAGTGTTGTTCCCATCTTCTGTACTTGTCATTCTTCATTGTCGTAGTAACTCTATTGGCACTTGTCATCATAGAATAATTCACGTGGCGATTCTATTTTCTACTTATACAATCGAAATTACTTTTATAACCATCTGCTAATTTCTAATTTCCTTATACTCTAATTTTTTCTCTTTTCATTTCTATATCTTTGCCTTTCCTGATGCAAAAAGTATCTTTGAAATAAAACTAGTACTATGTTGTATTAGCTTTTGGGCAATAGTTTGGCTGAGTTAAAAATGAAATATTTAAAAGTTGAAATTATATTTGAACATATGAACTTCACTTGAAAAACATTAAAATGTTGTATGTGAAAACCATTATTTCAAATTATAAAGTTTGATATTTCACAAATACTTCAAATCAATGTTTGTAAATATTAAAGGGAAATTTTCATAAACCACTATTGTTTAGTGATTATTAGTTAGTTGTAGTTATCATTTACTATATTACTTCTTATAATTATGTTTTCAGGTTTTTTAGAGTGTATTCGATGTATTTAAGCTATTGTATTCATGAATACAGTAGCATTTCTAGGCGTGAAATATGGGATTACAGCTAGACAAATTTTTGTATTCGACTGTATTCACGGCGTGAAACATGGGATTACAGCTAGACAGATTATTGTATTCGACTATATTCACGGCGTGAAATAGGGGATTACAACTGTTTTTAAACGGAAAGTGAATCAATTCATATAATAGACTCCTAATATAACTCAACAAACTCAATTATAACACACAAAATTTGTATTTTCAGTTATAAAAAAGATTCTCAACCGAAAAACACCCCAAAAACATAACAATCTTCAGAGAAAATATGCTGAATATTTTTTCCAGCCGATAAATACAACAAAAGCAGAGCAATTTTAGAACATATATACATTTGAATACATAAATTATATTAATTTAAAAAATATGTGAATACATTCATGGAATACAGCGAGACGGTGAATACAATGAAATACATGAAATATAGTGAGATACATTAAAATACAATGGGGAAAAAAAGACAATGAATACAATGAAATACAGCGAGATACATTAAAATATATTAACAGAATCTTCAAGTTGCTCAGCCCCAGACTATGTCGTCTTTGTTCAGGAACAACTCTAATATCATCTCGTCGAAAGAGCCTTGATTCAGACTCGAAAAGCCATTATTCATGTTACCATAATACCCTCACGTGCGCTTGGATATCTCACGTTGCAAAGCCCTAAGAAGGACATGGGGGCTTGACGACGACGGCGGCAGTGGAATCTGAATTGAAGTTGCTTTTGGGTCAATTGTATATTCCATTTGAATAGAGACAAACGGTGAAACACTAAAGCTGATAATGTTTGTTTAGATGAAGGGTTAGTCTCGAAAAGGTGTCGATCAGTCCTCGCTCGCCGTCGCGGTTGCATCCGGTTGCCGTTGTAACGCCGGAGAGGTGAAGGTGGAAGATGAGAGAGAGGGAGAGAATAGATATGGGGTAAGGAATATGAGAAATTTGAGGGGAGAGAGAAAAATAATACAAAGCTTATTTTATGGCTTAAGGGTAGGAGGTGACCATAAATAGATATTTGGCTATAAAAAATTAAAAGGAAGCTATGAAATATAATTTTTTTAAAGGGTATTTATCTATACTATATTAAAAGCACGAAGGCCCTTAGCGAAATGTTGCGCCTTTTTTACCCTTTAAAAATAATTTTTTCATTAGACAAAGATGTAATTTAATTATTCTCCTAATATGTGGGATTTAAAAATCAAATAAAATTTTGATTATTAAATCTTTCCTTATTTGAACTATTTAGATAACTATTGAAATTTACTATAGATAAATAACTTTGACTTTTCTAAGCCCTTTTATCTATTAAAAATGTACTCCTAAATTTAGGGGAAAATACTTATTTGAATTATACTGTAATTCCTTCAAAATGCATGAGAAAGAAATTGTATCTACTTTTACCTTTGAAACATGTTCGTTTCTAACAACCAAGTGGTATTCAAGAGCCTCATACAATCTTTTTAATTAATTTTATTCCTTAGAAATAGTTTTTTAGAAAATAAGTGTCCTAAATATAATTAAAAAAGAAAATTATCTTTTCAAGAAGGAACAAAGTTGTCTTTAGAGTATTTAGCAATTCATAATTTATATAAAAAGAAATATAAAATGGATTATGAAATACACTTTGATTTACATGGTTAAAAGAAAAATAGAGTGTTCGTAAATTATAATGTATATAAAAAAAGGTAAAAATGATGCACTAAAATTCCTATCATAAATAAATGAAAAAAATAATTTTCAAGAAGGAATCAATTATTTGCATTTCCAATTTTCTGGCAACTTTGCTACTTATCAAACAAAAACTTATGAATTGTTTATTTACCTTTTTACTTACTCCTAATATTTTGATTTTTAAGAATGTTATGTATTTATATTGAACGTATAATTTAATTTTTTTGGGGGAAGCCAAGTTCATATAATTCAATATAAGAAACGAATCATCCTTGCTTCTTTATAAAATTATAGTTAATGTATCTTTGTCTCCAAAAGCAAAATTATTATAATACAAACAATTATTTATGGATAAACATATCTTGTAGTAACGTTGATAGATCATATTATCCTTCAATAATGTACTATTTTTTCAAAATATTATACACACAAAAATTATAAAATTATTTAATAATGAATAATATATAAAACTGTAACATATTTATGGTTCCGTATATAATTGTGATATCCTCTTTATTTCTCATTTTTTTTAGAATAATACAAGCATGTTACATTCAGCTTAATCTTTTAGGTTGTTTCCTATAAAGAAGTTTAGAGGTTAAGACTTACTTAAGCGTAGAAGCTCAAATGGCATTTTTATCAATTCACCTGGACGACCCTAAGCTCCTCTATTAGCCGTTTCTATAATAGTAGTGTCACGACCCAAATTCAATAAAGGTCGTGATGGCGCCGGACACCACTGTCAGGCAAGCCAACACCAAGAAGTTAATTAAATTTTTATTTTAATACGCTTGAAATCATTCATTTTCATTACATTAAATAATAGTTAACGAGCTTCCACTGAGTAAACAATAATGTCTTTAACAAATTTAAATAATAAATAAATCCCGTAGTCACCCCAGACCCCGGTGTCACAAATGCATGAGCAATTTCTAGAAAACAAACGAAATATAATAACTGTCCGGAATACAAATAGGACGGTAGGGAAAATACAACACAATACTCTGAAGGAGACTCAGCTGGCTGCGGGTCGTTTCAAGAGGTGCAACTCACCTAAATCTCCATATCAACCATGCCGTTGCGCCAAGCTAGGCCACTAGACATACGTGTGCCTGTGAAAAAAAATGCACGGCAAGTGTAGTATGAGTACAAAAATAACGTGTACCCAGTAAGATCCCGCCTAACCTCGAAGAGCTAGTGACGAGAGGTCGACTTTGACACTTACTAGAGGTCAAATTAATATAATTAAGTGTGACGCTAAGCATGGATGTTATGATTAAATAACAAATAACAACAGGAACAACTTCTTTCATAATTAGAAATTTTAGTTTCCGTCATTTCAGTTAACAACTTATATCTCAAGGCAATTGAACAGTTGCAATCACAGAAAGTACCCGGCAAAT
The DNA here is from genome assembly GCA_005239495.1 of Nicotiana undulata. NCBI lineage: Eukaryota > Viridiplantae > Streptophyta > Magnoliopsida > Solanales > Solanaceae > Nicotiana > Nicotiana undulata. Next base: position 128,398 of record ML250262.1, on the reverse strand, counting down.
TTCATGCGCAAGTAATGCCGAGGTCGTACGGCCTGATCCACCATAGATGTAAATTGTGCAATGCCGGAGGGTTGAAGGGCGCGAACCATAGATGCATCTATTACCCCGTTCGCGAATCATACATGTGACACGGTCAAATGTAAATACACACATTCAAATAGTCAATCAAGATTTTACCAGGGGACATTTATCCCAAGAAAAGCCAATCCTCTTTTCACAATTAACAAAAGTGAAGTTTAACTTATTTAGAAATTTCTTTACTAATTTGATATGATTTAAGAAATTTAAATTGTCAATAAGGTTACAAATATTTCAAGTATAGCATGTTTTTGGGCCCTATACTACCCGGACTTAAGCACAATAGTAGCTACGCACGGACTCTCGTCACCTCGTGCATACATATCTCCCCACAAATAGTAGCACATAATTAATTATTTCACCTATGAGGACAAATTCCCTCTTACAAGTTTAGAAAGGAGACTTACCTCGCTCCGAAGTTCCATAATCGGCCTCCAAGCCCTTCAGATGACTCAAATTGATGCACAATGTCCCGGGGTCATCCAAAACCCAATCCGAACATACGCCAAGTACGAAATCATCATACGAACCTGTTGGAACCTCCAGATCCCGATTTCGAGGTCGTTTACTAAAAAATCACCACCTAACCAATTTTTACAACTTGAAGCTTCCGAAATGAGAATTCGTTTTCCAAATCGACTCTGAACTTCCCGAAATTCAATTCCGACCACACCTGCAAGTCATGATACTTGAAGTGAAACTACTCATGGCTTCAAACCGCTGAACGACGTGCTAGAGCTTAAAACGACCGGTCGGGTCGTTACATTCTCTCCCACTTAAACATACGTTCGTCCTCGAAAGTGCCAAGAACTGCCCCGGAGTTGTCCAAAATCACTGTTTAACACTTCATGCATTTGCCCCTGTTACCACAACCTAGTTGAGCACATTAGCTCGAGTTAGTCTGAAGATTCTCCCTTTTACTTAGTCCAACAAGCCTTAGAGCCAAATTCCTACGTCAGGAACTCTCCACCGCGCCTGCTTTAAACATGTGAACATCGTATCAATCACCAGACTATGTACCAAGACATGATTGCATGCCTTTGCTGAATTGACACCATGCACCGCATAATTCACCTGACCATAATAACATTCTTTGATCATAATAGCCGAAATTCCACAAATCTGATGCTCCCACATACCTCCTGACTCATATAATTCTTATTCCACTCTTGCAATACGGCCACGACGGAAGAGGCGTGTAGAATTCCATAACCAACTGCCTAGCCAACAAATCGTTAAGTCTATACTCCTGACAAGAGCCATCACCTCATGCTGAATCAATTAATGGCATTTGCTCTTTGATACACTTCATATGATCTAATTGCACTGATCCTAGATCCATTAATCTCTTCTCACCCAATACGAACCGCTCAGACAACAAGCCACCCCAGACATAGCCAAAAGTCTTATATGATGCCACAACGTGCCAATAAACTACAACCTCGAATATGATACATAAGGAAAACGAACTTTGGGAGGAACTACTCAACTCACGCACTAATATGAACTTTCCTCAAAAAATGGGAAACAAAACACACAAAAATATAATATAGAAAACCGTACTCAACATCACACTGTTGCAGCGCGCAACCCGATCCAAATAACATAAAATTCACATAAGGAGTTATACACCGAGCTAAATGGCTCATTCCTACAAAATACCAAATGTCCTTCACAAGAACGCTAAGTGCATAATATCATCCCTGGGGAGACATATAGTGTAACGACATGGTCAGTCGTTTCGAGAGTTATAACCTCGTTTTCCCCATTTCTGCGTATTTATGTGTTGTTCAAATGTGTTGAGTTGTATCTAGTTGGTAGGTTTGGGTTCGTAGTAGTTTTGGAGTAAAATGAACAATTACTCTCTTAATTAGAAAGCTAAGTTAGAAAAGTCAGCCGGAAGTTGACTTATGAGTAAACGAATTCGGAGGTGGACTTTTTATGATTCAGATAGCTTTGTTGGGTGATTTTAGACTTAGGAGTGCGTCCGGAATGTAATAACCCATTTTTTTGTAGTATACCTATTAGTTGTGAAATGTGGAGGATTAATTTAATTTATAATTATTATGTCAAATACTAAGCTAGTAAGGGAAAGTTATTATATGTCTATATTATTATAAAAGTACGAATGTTAAAACGCTAAATGTTGAACGACTAAAATATACCAAAATCTTAATTGACCTTTATGCCCTTCAAAAAAATACNTTATATATATATATATATATATATATATATATATATATATATATATATATATATATATATATATAATAATAATAATAAAAGCACGAATGTTCTACACCAAATGTTGAACGACAAAAATATCCCTGAAATATTGATCGATTTTTATACCCTCTAAAAATTAAAATATATTTTGAAAAAAAGATAATTGGCTTTTGGATAAAACTGTCACACCAGAATACTTATCCTACTACGAATTCACACAGAGCTCTTATATGAATTAAGCGTCCTACTCATTATTGAAGTTCTTAATCTATACATATATAAAAATACCTTTTTACCAATATAACAAGGGTTATAGCATGCCTATTCGCCGCATATCTTTTCGGATCACGTAAAGCCGACAGGGACACAGTAAACTTCATATTTGATTGCATACCTATTACTATGCTATAAGCATGTCCAAAACTTCTTCTCTTTAAGGTGCATCCCAATAACTTATTTTTATTTGCCAACTAAAGATAATTTTCGTAACATGGTTTCATTCTGCTTTTCCTTTATTCTTGTATTTTTTAATGCTAAAAATTTCCAGTTATGTTTGTTTTGGCTTTACTTTTTAGTATTTTTAATGATATAGTTGATTAGTAATTATTATGATAAATAAAATAACTTACTATACATATTTCTTGTAATTAGTAGACATTAGTTATATGATGATAGAGGTAATAACGAAGTAATAATTGGTTAATTGAATTAAATATAGGTTTGAGGTACAATGCTATGGAAAATCACTTCCTTTGCTCATAAACAATTTCGGGTTCTGCTACTATAAATTAAGGTACATATGATTATGTGGTAATTGAGTAATTATAGAAAAATATATTATTATTCTCAAGGCTCCATAACGTTGCATATCAGAGTCAAATAATGTGCACAAGAAATTCAATTCGTTAGCCTATGTTGATGGTATTAATATGATTATGGTTAGATTCAGAGCTTTTAGAGATCGAGTCCAGAGACGAAGGCATCCCGGAGTAGGATTTTTACGTTGTTAAGGTAAGTAACAGTTTTAACTCTGGCTTTGAGGGTATAAATCCGGAAAATTTGATATCGTGTGTCTGTTTGGAGGTGATACCCACGCTAGGTGACGGGCTTGTGGGTGTATACCTCGAGGGACTTAGACTTGGTCCCTCCCGTGAGGCCTAATGGATATCATCTGTGTTTACGTATTTACTTGTTGTTGAACTTGTCTGCCTTCATGTTAGAGATCATGCTTAGGCTTTGTTCATGCTTACGTCAATTGTACTCAGTCATAGAAATTATTGTACATGTTTACCTCAGCCTCTATTATTTGCTAATATGATGTGATACTTGATGTGGGTTGTGTCCCCTTATTTGTTGATGATGGTGAGCCTAGTGAGGTACATGATTGAGTGAGAACGATGGCCTGATTGTGAGGATATTAATACCATAGCGCGTGAGTTGTCCGCGTAGCATGTGAGTTGACTGTGCGGGTCTAGGTATTTATACCATAGCGCGTGAGTTGTCCGCGTAGCACGTGAGTTGACCGTGCGGATCCAGGTATTGATATGATAACACGTGAGTTGTCCGTGTTTAGCGCTTGGGCTTTGGGAGCCCCTCCGGAGTCTGTGAACACCCCTAGTGAGCGCAGAGTGTTGAGTGTATTGAGTGTTGAGTGCTAAGTGCGAGTGATGAGTGATGGAGTGACATTGCTATGAGGTTGTATTTACTTTTGATGTTACTGCATTTATCTGTTAAATTTCTTTATGGCATGTACTGAGTTATGGAATTTACCTGTTTATTTCTGTTTATTTTTAAATTGTGAAAATAAATAGTTGGACTATTTTACCTAGCTCGTCACTACTACTCAATTCCTTAGTTATTTCTGTTACTACTGAGTGGGTTGTACTCATACTACACCCTACACTATATGTGCAGATCCAGGTGAGTTAGAAGGCGGCGATAGTTGAGTTCAGGCCGGCTATCTTTGGAGATTGCAAGGTAGCTGCTAGTGTCCGCAGGACCTTGTTACTCCCTTTTATCATCTATTCCTTCTTTTGGACAGTTAGACACTTTATATATCTTAGTTCATAGATTTAGACGCTCATGAATTAGTGACACCCCAATGTTTGGGGCTCGTTTCCGTATTTTATATGAATTTTATTTAGAGTTGATTTAGTTTATGAGAAATTTAAATGTTGATATTGTTTTATTAAATTCTTAAAAATTAATCAATAGTAATATTTTGGGAAATAGGCTTGCCTAGTAACACGATAGGCGTCATCACGACCATGCATGGATTTTGGGTTGTGACATATAGCTCCATAAGCTACAAAACTCAAGCACAACTGAGGTGCGATATGTGATCTGAATCTCAAGGGCCATCCTTCTCACATAACATCATCACTACGCGGAACCTCAACACATAAGAAATTTATCAAGCCATTTCACATCTCACACGGCACAACATAATATTGCATGAAATAGCCAAAGACGGAACAACATCCAATGTTCTAATACCCCTCCATGTGGAGCGTTGTACTGAAATGATCGCATCTGACTCACATAGAGCCCATAATCATATTTGAATCCATCCACAGACCTCAAGCCGATTCTGATCGCATCGCACTAGGCTATTAACCTTTCACGAGTCTCTAATAACCCCTTTTTTCCCATAACACACAAGAGTAACCATCATAACCGGAGCAAACTTCCTTATTCCGCAACCAAATGAACCGAGCGCCCTCCAGGCATAAATTCTCAAATAAGTGATATTACACATTCTTCATACTCGGTTTAAATCTTCAATCAATCGAGTGACTACAATGCCACACTTGTACAATCTTCCCGTGAGATATGTGTTTAAGCAAAGAATTAGATTCTCTGCCAAAACTATTTTAAGAAGTACTCGGGCTTCTGATAACCAATAAAATAAGCTAATAAGTATAATCAGACTTGTAAATAGAAAGCAACAAAGATGCGTAAAAGTACGCGTGTTTCAATAGTGGTTCGAACGTGTCCTTACAAGTTATATTTTACTCCCTTTTATAAGGAATTTCTTAATATAATGTCTACTCTTCTTAATGATTGAGCATTAATGACTAATAATGGCATTAATGTAACGTTACAATGATTAATCGTAATTATTGCGTGAAGATTATGTAATGTTTGGCTCATTGATTGAAGATCTTCGAATCTACCTGTCACGGCCCGAAATCCCACCTTCGGGCCAGGACTGCGTCTAACGTTGAACCCGCTAGACAAGCCAACGTTTGAACTAGATAAAACTCGTTAACAACTAAAACAAACGAGATAACTAAGGCATCGATGGTCAACAATATGAAGGTTAACAAATTACCAAAAATAATATAGCAACTTCGAAATAAAACCCATATACAAATCCCAGAACTGGTGTCACATACTCACGAACTGTCTAAGAAATTACTAAAACAAAGGTCTGAAAATAAGTACATATGACTGTCTTTGAACTATAAGATAAGACAAAGCTGAAAGTGAAGGGTAGAAGGCGACGCCAAGGCCCACGAACGTCTGCGGGTCTACCTCGATGTCTCATGTATGAACTGATGGAATGCTCCGACCGTCAGTGACCACCGGGTCCGGCTGCGTAGTCTGCACAACATAAAGAAGTGCAGGTGTAGCATCAGTACAACTGACCTCATGTACTGAGTAAGTGCCGAGCCTAACCTCGTCGAAGTAGTGACGAGGCTAGGACCGACAACAATATATGTACCTGTGCAATTCTATATAATAAAAGGAAAATATCGACGAAAATAAGCAAGTAAGACAGATACGGGGAGAACATGTTGGGGGTAAAAGGGGCAACAAAATGCTAGCACAATAGAACATGATAATAACTGAAGTGTAAAAACTAAAAGCCGGAATTTAACGTCTCAGGACAGATAATGAACAGCAAAAGGCACGGCATGTCCCCTCGTGCATAATCTCGCAATCACTCGGCACGTAATGTCCCCTCGTGCACAAATAGTAACACTCGGCACGGAATGTCCCCTCGTGCAATAAATAATCAACGATCAACACGGCATGTCCCCTCGTGTGATAAATAACAAACAATCAGCACAGCATGTCCCCTCGTGCAATAAATAACAAACGATCAGCACAGCATGTCCCCTCGTGCAATAAATAATAAACGATCAACACGGCATATCCACTCGTGTGATAAATAATAAACAATCAGCACGGCATGTCCCCTCGTGCGATAAATAATAAACAATCAGCACGACATGTCCCCTCGTGCGATAAATAATATGAAAGCAACAATATAATATGAAAATCAACAATAAGGAGTCTCAAGTGTGCGGAAATACTCAATAAAATTCTATCGTCCCAGCAAGGGACTCAGCTATAACCAACCTCGCATCAGAAATACAATTTCAACAGTAAAAGCCTCAACTGAAACAAATAACACAATAACTCCCCATGTCATGAAACAACATCAAGGTATCACTTCTAAATCACCAATTACTCATAATACAAAGAATATTAAGAACATAGTATGATTCATCACAATTGACTCACGGGCATGATTGACCGCAACATATAGGCACTCGTCACCCGCCTATACGTTGGACATGACTTACACATAGCAAATAAGACTCTATACCTAATTCCTCAAGCTAAGGTTAGGCTAAACACTTACCTTTGCTCCAAAAATGCAAGTCAAGCCTCAATCACAGCCTTCCCTCTCGAATCCAACTCCGAATAAATAATATCTAGACATAATGGATTTATTAACATCAATAAATACTCAATAAACCAATTCTGAAGCCTAATTATACATTTTCCAAAAATACCAAATTTGACCCCAGGCCCGCTTGGTCCAAACACGAGGCTCGGACCAAAACCCAATTACCCATACCCCCACGAGACCGAATATACAATTAGCTTTAGAATCCGACCCCAAAACGAGGTTGAATTCCCAAAAATTCCATAAACCTAACTCTACCAAAAAAAACCCTAATTTCTACCTTGTTTTCATGATTTTAGGCCTAGGTTCTAGTGATTAGGGAAGGAAAATGGAAGAAATTGGTGTTAGGAACACTTACCCAAATGGTTATGGAGGAGAAAATGGCTTGGAGGTCTTCAATGGGGCTTGAAGAAGAAGAAGGAAGTGAAAATTATAAAATTCCCTATGGTATTCTTTTTTTTGGGGTATTTTAATAACTGGGCAAAAGTACCTATCGCGTTCGCGGGCCCCTGGCCGCGTTCGCGAAGGGTTGACTAACCTGACCTACGCGTTCACGAGTCCTTGGTCGCGTTCGCATAGGTTTGACTCCACTGGCCTACGCGTTCGCGAGCATAGGGCCGCGTTCGCGAAGAACAAACTACCCAGCCCCCCAGACCCCAGCCTAACACTACGCGTTCGCACCCCTGGGGACGCGTTCGCGTAGAAGCACTGTCCAGTGCTCCGCGTTCGCGTAGAGTAAAATCCCAGGCCACAATAATTACCCTTCGCGTTCGCGAGCCCTTGGCCGCTTTCGCGAAGGGTATTACACCAGACACCAGCAAATCATCAAAAACACCAGATTTTTCATGTTTTCACACCCCGTTAGATACCCAAAACTCACCCGAGCCCTCGGGTCTAAAAACCAAAAACACACACGACTCCCAAAACATCCTACGAACTTATTCAAGCATTTAAATCACCAAAATATCATCGAATCAAACCTCAAAACTCTTAGAATTTTCTCAAAACTTCATAAAACTCAACTTTTCCCATTTTAATCTGAATCACGTCATTTTAAGTCTGTTATACACCAAATTTCACAGATAACTCACATAACATATAATAAACCTGTTCCGGGCTCCGGAACCATAATACGGGCCCGGTAACACGGTTTTCACACAATTATTCATTTTCAAAAACCTTTATTATTTTCAGAAAATAATTTTCTTTAAAAATTCATTTCTCGGGCTTGGGACCTCGGAATTCAATTCCGGGCATATGCCCAAGTCCCATATTTTCTTACGGACCCTCCGGGACCGTCACATCATGGGTCCGTGTCCGTTTATCAAAAATGTTGACCAAAGTCAACTTTATTCATTTAATTATCATAAAATTATATTTTTATCAAATTTCAACATAAGGACTTCCCGGCTACACGCCCGGGCTGCGCACGCATATCGATGTGAGATTAACGGAGGCTTTCGGGGCCTCGAAACATAGATTTAGCTACGATTACTTAGGATGATCTTTTGGGTGGTCACACTACCCTTAATTCTGCCTTGATTCATTCTAACTGTGTCTCTTCATCTCCTCAATTAGATTGAGATTCCCGTATCTAATTACCTCGTGGGTATGTTATTCTGTTCCTCTTTGTCTCGTGCCTCTTTGTAAATTTGCAACCAGTTGTCATATTTTCTAACTCTTTTTCATTGTTCTGTAAATTCTTATTTCTTGTAAACATGTCTTCCTCAAGTCATCAACCCAAAAAGGTCATTATTGTAGATGAATTAAATCTTTCTTCTACTCTGACCTGGAGTAGGAGGGGTGGTAGACTTAGGAGTATAAATTCTACACCTTCCAGAGGTTCTTCTTCTTTTCTTACTACTCCTCCGCCATATTCTAGGTCTAATACTTCTCTGTCTTCTTCAAGGGCTAGGGCTTCTAGATCTTCATCAAAGAGTAGGGAACACAATGAACCACTTCGTGAATCGAGAGTCGATGAGATTGTCCCTGTCGAGTTTTATTTTGTAAAAGATAATGAGGCTATCAGTATGCAACTTTCTTCCATTTCATCACATGATAGTGCTGACCTTTATCCTACCCAAATAACAGAGGGTTTAGTGTCACTCATACGTAGAGACTGCTGTTGGAAACCTGATTTTACATTTGTAGTACCTAATGATAATCAAAGAATAACTTCTTATAGGACTGGGTATTCTTTTGTATACACGTATCCCTTCACATTAGGATTCAAGCCTCCCATCGACGATGTTATCATTGAATTCTGTCAATTCTTCAATATTTGCTTGGGACAGGTCGGTCCTCTTGTTTGGAGGGCAGTTGCATGCCTTAGGTATTTGGCCAATTTGGCTTCCGTACCCTTTACCTTTCATCATCTTATTCATCTCTATTCCCCGATGTTATTCCGTGAAGGAGTTTTTACTCTCGCCGCTAGGAGTAAAAGAGTGTTAGTTATACCGGATGATGACAAAGATAGAGGGTGGTATGTTCGATACGTTGTTGTCCCTACTGTAGGTTTAGTAGGTAAAGAAAATCTCTCCTTCCCTGAGAAGTGGAATTTTGCACGTTAGTACAGTTTTGCTCACTTTCCTTTTCTGTTTTTAATAAACTATCAGTACCGTGACTGTTTCTTTTTCTTTTGCATCAACCATGGGAAACATCGAGAATGTCTCCGATTTTCATGATTGGGTAGAAAAACGTTTGTTAATCGCTCCTTTAGAAGAACGTTCGTGGAAATACCTCTCTTCGAGGTTTGGTTGGAAGGTGAAAACCCATGATAAGTGGGGGGTTTTAACTTCTTTATTTTCCCTTTTTGAGCTTATTTGATCCCTTTCAGTTGTTAGGGTTTCCTGCTCGTGGGATTTCTGCTGTTGTTGTGTCCTCTTCAAAACTTTCCCTGGCTAAGGCACAGGAAATCATTGTTGGCTCCTCCTCATCGAAAAGGAAAGCAAGTGGGTCCCAGACCTTGGAAGATGAAGAAGAACATGAGGAAGGTTTGTTGATCCATAGGTCGAGAAGGAGGAGGGTAATCTCTGACGATGAATCTATCCCCACCGTTGATCCTCCCGTGCTTGAATAAGAACTTTCCGCTCCTAAATATGCAAATCCCTCTCCTGTTCATGAGTCAATTGATCAACTGTTCCAACAGGGTTTTGGTACAGTTTTTGATGAAACACCTCTTGCTATTTTCCCTCCGTCTGCTCCTGCGGGAATTTCATTTACTGCTCCCGTTGCTATTTCTACTCCTCAACCTATTCCGCTCGTGGCTCCTTCATCTGCCCCTAATTCTGTTCCTTCTATTGTCGAAGTAGGGTCTTCTAGTAGGGGGTGATGAAGCAAGTACTGATAGAGGTTCCTGCAGGGGAAAGCCTCTTGAAAAAATCAGGCCAGACTGATGTTTGCTTAAAGCCTCTGATAGGCCCGGTGAAGAAGTCTAAGTTGGAGAGTCATAGCTCCTTAACTTGGATGAACGAGATTGTGCACTCGCCCCTGAAGGTAGAATTTAAATCATTCCTCTCTCTTTTCATATCCTTTATCGTATGTAACTTATCCTTTTATGCAGATAAATCTTGGAGCCACGGATCAGAGTTATTGCAGCGGAATTGGCCATAGAGAAGGCATCATCAAACCAGGAAGGTAAGGATAAAAACATCTTGGACTCTTCCTTTGCAGAGTAGCTTTCTCGTGCCATTGAAGAGATAAGGAGCCTGAACGCTTTGTTGGATCAAAATGAGGCTTACTCTGGTGAACTCGTGCAATTGCTTACCCAGACCCAAGAGACCTCCGTAAATCTTCAGACAAGGTCCAATTTCTGGAAAGATCCCTTGCACCTGTGCAGGCTTCTCATGATGCTGCCGTGGCTGAGAGAGATAAGCTAAGAGCTGAAGCTGAACAATGGGAGAAAGACTACAAGTCTCTTGAGGACAAAGCAGTTGTTGATGTTAGTTGGGCTTATTTTAATGCCTGACTTGACACATTGACGGAAATGGGCCAAGAGAATTTTGACGTGGAAGTTGAAATAGCCAAAACCAAAGAGACGATTGAAAAGTCTCAGCAAAGTCAGAATTTCTCATCACCTGAAGTTGAGGTCCCTGATGAAGCTGCTACACAAGCCTCGCCATCTCAAGCCGCTCCTCCTGCCAACGAAGATAACCCCCCCCCCCCCCCCCCTCCCCCAAAAAAGTTTTTGGAATTTGGTTTTTTTTTTTTTGAAAACT